>JAFVLL020009961.1:49950-66990 GCA_021397915.2 Tor tambroides | reverse complement strand
ATTAAGATTTGTACTCATAGAAATTACTAAAGTAGTCAAACCTGTTCATTAGAAGGGGGCGACCCAATACTTTTGGCAATATAGTGTATATTAAGAGCAGAATGTCTTTTTTCATTTTTAATGAAAAAAAAAAAACACATACCCGACAGTGCGTGTTGTCTTGAATTATGTACCTACGATAAGCCTCAACAATTCTATTCAGAACACATCTCTGCTCTCTGGAGAAACCAGATACCTGCAAACAGTATTTTGAAGACAAGAAGCTTGTTCTGAATTTTCTTACTAAACCTTCATGCTTGGAAAGGCTAAATAAAATAGGAGAGTTTTACCCGAGCGGTGAATCTGCTGGTGGATGAGACGCTTCTGCTTTCAGAGTAGTCATCTTCAGCTCTTCCTGTTGACTCGTTGTGTCCTCTGTGCTTGGAGCCCTTCCGCAGTCGCTTCGACTGGCATTGCACCTCTGTAAGCAGACCTGACAAAAAGACACCAGCAATCAGCTAATGCTGATAGTGTTTTATGCTAACTCAACATCCAATTAGATTATAAGTGTTTTTGTGTCAAGTAGCATCTGAAGTTATCGGTTTCCCCGGAAATGACAGAAAACTCGTGAAGAGTTTTTACGTCAATCTCACACTCTGCCAGCATCCCGACGGCTCTGCATTTGCGCAGTCTGCAGTCCTGGCATTTTCTCCGCATGTACATGTCCATCTCGCAGCTTCCGCCACTCTTGCAGCGGTACACTGCCTTTTTAGTCACACTGCGTCTGAAGAAACCTAAGCCAAGAGAGAGATACACTACAGTTTAAAATGTTTGGGGTTGGTAAGACTTTTTTTGATGGTTTGGAAAGTCTTTTCTACTTAACAAGGCTGCATTTATTTGATCAAAAATTCAGTTAAATCAGTAATGATGTGAAATAATACAATTTAAAACAATTGTTATATTTTAAAATGCAATTTATTCCTGATGGCAAAACTGAATTTTCAGCATCATTACTCCAGTCTTCTGTGACACATAATGTTTCAAAAATCATTCTGACATGCTTATTTGGTGCTGGTGAAAATAGTTGTGCTGCTTAATTTTTTACTTAATTTCTTTAAAAACTGATTTCTTTTTCAGGATTTTTTTGAGTAATAGAAAGTTGAAAATGGCATTTATTTGAAATAGGAATCTCTTGTAACATTATAAATGTATTCACTGTCACTTTTGATCAATTTAATGCATCCTTGCTGAATAAAAGTATAATTTTTTTCCAAAAAAACTAAATAAAAACTTACTGAGCCCAAACGTTTGAATAGTAGTGTATATTCTTAAAATTCAATCTTTCTCATTGAGGGAAACAGACCAAAAATTTTGATCAGTTGGGGATATATCCAAGCAACTATAGCAATTACCAAGTCATAGTTCACTGCTATTGGCTATTTAAAAAAACAAACAAAAAGAGACAAGCTCTTAGATATGTCCCACCCAAAGGAAATATGGCAACACAGGAAAGAAAACTGTGTTCGTCAAGCTATTACATGCAGTCTTATAAGTACTGATTTTGGACATTAGTAAATACTGTTAATTCAAGAAGTGCATCATGGATTATTGTTGCCTTAAAATTCAGTGCTATTGTGATCGTCCAACCTTTGCATCCCTCACAGGTGAGGGCATTGTAGTGATATCCCGAGGCTTTATCTCCACACACCACACACAGCTCATCCTGGCCCTTCACTCGAGCTCCATGGCCCATCCTGGGTCTTTTTAGCACTGGAAGGCCGACAATGCTACCTCTTGTTGGGCTTTGGACCTCCATGTCTGGCTCGCAGGTGAACTCAGAGCATTGATGGCTGTAGGGGTACGGCGGGTTGCACGCTTGAGCGTTTGGCGCTCCATACATTGAAAACTGCACATTGACGTGGCTGAACGGCTGCTGGCCATAGAGAGGACTTTGTAGATCTGGTTCCTGATAAGAGCAGCTCAGTGGATCCACAAAAACATCTGCAGCAAGGATTGAAGAACATCTTGATGAATGAAATGATTCACCAGAAATATGTTCCTTTTTCACATGATTCTCAAATTACCTAACTACTTTTATGAGGCCTTTGGGACATAATAAAAAAAAATCCCAGAGCAAGACCTTTTGAATCTTTTCTGTCTCTGGAAACAGGATGCAGCTGAAGAGGTTACAGTTTTGTTTATGGTTGTTATTTGCTTTGTAGCTTATGGGGTTTTTATAACCGTACGGAACGGAGCCTTCCTGATGTTTTCTCTGTCGGCGGGAAGGCTGTGAAGATGGATTTTAGATTTGAGTTCCCCAATAGAGGGAACATATGTCACAACTGGCAGCATTTCTGAAGCACATCTGCACAAGTAAGAATTTTTTTTTTTCTATGTCTTGACAGACGCTTCAGAACTAGTAGTGACAATGAGCAAATGAGTGTAATATTTCACATGAGAAAAACTTTTGAGTAAAATTCTTCTCGTCCAACCAATTCCAGCAAATCCATCTCTGTTTTTCCATGTCATCCATAAATATCCTTCTGCATTGTGGTGGTCTCTTTACTGGCCTTCAATCCTGTCTTTCTCACAGATGTTTTATGTCCCGTTACAGCTAGAGCATAACTTTCCGGTGCTAGTATCTGTTTGTAAACCACTGGAGTTTTTCATAAACATTCATGTTGACGAGAAGCTGCTAATATACTACCATTGACTGTCCTTCCAGTCGCCACAGTGAGTTAGACGACCAAACGAAACTGAGACTTTAACAAAGCACTATTCGGACAATTATTGTTCCTCAGAGCGACATCTGGGAAATAATATTTGGACATTCAGATGCTCATGTAACGAATTCGGGTATAAAGTAGACAAACCACTGTGAATAATACATGATCGGTCACATGACCATATTTCAACATGGCGTCAGTAATGACATCCAGTTAAATGTAATTTTATTCCAATTATCCAGTGTCCAGATCTCTTGGAAAGACTGATGTGCATATTTTAGTGTGCATGTATTTTTATTTATTTTTTTTAAATGAATACTATATTAAATATTATTATAATATATTATCGTATTTCTTAATATTTTTAATTAGTATTTGTTTTTAGATTTTCAGTTTTTTGTTTTAGATTGTTTTGTTAATTTTGTAATTTGCTTTTTTAAATTTTATTAGTTTTTATTTTCTTTAAGCTTGAGCAATTATTTAGTAATTACATCAATAAGTGAAAATTGTTTTAGTTATTAAAAATAACAAGATTGATTCAATGCAAGTCAGTGGGGTCCAAAACAACACTGGTTCCCATTGACTTCCATTGTATGACCAAAATACACATTTTTCAAAATATCTCCTTTTGTGTTGGAAAACAGAAAATAATTAAAAAAAAAAAAAAATTCTTCAGGGTCTGAACAAAATAAGTGTGAGTAAAATGATGACAGAACTTTGAGTGAACTATCACTTTAACAATATTGTAATTCTATAATAAACAGATTTACATACAGTAAAGCGTAATCTTACCATAGTACTGTGGCGGCTCTGTGATGTCATACGTGTCTGATGCAGAGAGGTAGCCACTGACTGACATGCTCATTTCAGGATCTGTCCCCTCTCTCATCTGATCAGTTGGATTCTCGCTCTTCACAGAGAATGTCTGAATCTATAAAAGAGCACAAAGCTTTCATTCACCCTGTTTGAGGTTCATAATCCAGTGCCTTCAAACCTTTCTTCAGCAAGCCCTCCAACCCCAGAGAAAGACGAGATATTTTAGGCATCACTGTCACGAAAAGGTTATGACAGAACTCAGCAAAGGCTGTGGAGATCTCCGTCTGTGCTCCTCTGGGGCTCTGAGAGGATCTGAAGAGCATCGACTGTGAGAATTAGACGAGAGATGAGGCCCGTGTGTCCAAACAGCTGCTCTGGCATGAGTTTCACAGAAAAGGCCTCACAAAGAGCAGTCTGTCCCAAACGCCTTCAACAGGTTTGGCCTGTAGCTGACTCCCAGCATTCAACAGCAGCTGTGTGAACGTACCTAAACTCGCACTCTTGTCCAGTAACTGGAAAGAGGACCTGCAATACACTTTAAAGAGAGCAGCTACCATACTGGATCCAAAATAGTTTGAATTAATATATATATATATATATATTTTTAAAAAAAAAAACGTTTAGGTTGTTTACTGAATGACATCCACAGGGAGCAATTTTGTGGCTCAGAAACTAGTGCAAAGCATGAAGTTGACATTGAGAAGAACTTTTATCCAAAGCAACTTGAAAATTGCCCTATTCCTAACTCCAGCTCTTACAGTTTACTATCACTTAGGGAAAAATGAAAAACCTATCGCTGTGTCGATCCCTACACTGTAAGAAAAAAATCTGCAGAAAAATGAAAAATATACTACCAGTTTTCTGTCAGGACATTTACCTAAATTATTACACAATGCAATGTATTGTATCCGAACATGCTCATGTTGCAAACAAATGTCAGCATTGTTGAGTTATTGCACACGAATTCCAGAGCACCGGTATATTCCATCAGTGGTGTAAAACAAAACTTTCACTTTCACTTCTCCAGTTCTATATGAATATAAGCCCTCTAACATAAATGAAACTGAAAATGTGTTGATTTTGTTCAACTAGTCAGTTCACACATGCAGAAGGCTATATTGCATACCCCCTTTGCCAAGAAGGATGTTTGATTGGAATATTTTCTTGCAACATGAGCATGTGATACAATACTAAGCATTTGTTAAAATGCAAAATGGGTATGATGTAATATTCAGCACATTTTTTATTTACATGGTGTGATACACTGCAAATATTATATTTTGTATATAGGCTACCATTTAAAGATTTGGGGTCGGTAAGTTATTTTAAAATGTTTTTGGAAAAATCTGCTATGCTCACCAAGGCTGAATTTGTTTGATCAAAAATATTCTGAAATATTATTACAATTTAAAATAACCATTTTCTATTGGAAAAGGTCATTTTTTTCCTGTGATGGCAAAGCTGAATTTTTAGAAATCATTATAATATGATTATATATATATATATATATATATATATATATATAGATTTGATCTCCAAGAAACATTTCGTATTATTAATTTTGTAACCATAATACATTTCTTCAGGATTCTTTGATGAATAGAAAGTTCAATAGAAAGGATAGCATTTATTTGCCATATAAATATTTTGTAATAATGTTAAAGCCTTTACTGTCACTTTTGATCAATTAAATGTGCCCTTGCTGAATTAGTAGTTTCTTTCTACTTCTTTCTAAAAAAAAAAAAAAAATCATACTGACTCCAAACCTTTGAACAGTATATATCTTTTTTTTTTCCAGAACCACTTCTTGACTATTAATGCTTTGAGCAATCATTCAAAGTTCAACATCACTTGCATGACTCACGAGTTCTCAGAAATCCTGTAGTGCTCAATATTACAGTTACCAGCATCTCATACCGAATTCTTTATAGCGTGTATGCAAAATAAATAAATAAAAAATACACTTTATTGATGTGGGACAATTCAATGTCTTTCAAATCTACACCTTAGATCGATAATTCCTCCTGTTCTCATTCTCTTTAACTTTGTGTTCTGTCTGGCAATGTGGGTCACTCTCTATTTCCCAAGAGGAATGACAGAGTGACATCCAGCTCATCTCTGGAGCTTTAGGGAGTGTTTATACACGCCGTGTTTGCCACGGCTCTGTTTGTCATGCAGTTAATCTTTGACATAGAAAAGATTGAAGACTGCAAGAATCTAACCTTCCCACCCGATATACTTTAGACCCCATGAAGGGGGCAGGCTTTCCTGAAAACTCCTCAAATTATGACAAGGACGCTCACACGTGCCCTCTTGTATCCTGCGCGTTGAGCTGACATAGAACATCCTCGATGGCGTTATTGTGGTAGCATCTCAAAGAGGCTGACCTCAGTTTCACAGTGTCGAAACATAGATATCATTAGTGCCTCTGAGACCCAAGGGAGGAAAATTTTTGCTATCACTCCCATGCCATCCATCACAATGACTGTGGGTTCTTTCCACAAAAAAAATCTGCACGATTAACAAAACGACCTTCTTTGAACTCCATGGATGGTTCATTCCAGATGGGGTTAAAGGGAGCAAAGCTCCAATGGGTTTGAACACTCATTAATTTTTCACACACTTTTCACAAGAACATAAATAGCAACTATATAAATAAACATGCCTTCAGCATATCATAACAGTTGTTCATTCTTAAAAAATAAAGATTCCAAAAAGTAGTTCTCAGCAATGCCACAGAAGAACCATTTTTGGTTCCCCAAAGAGCCTTTTAGTGAACATTTCCAAAAATAACCATTTTTTCTTAGTGTGAAGAACATTTTTCCACTTCTTGTGGAATATAAAGGTTCCATGGATGTCAAAGGTTCTTCATGGAACCATAAATGCCAATTACGAACATTTCTTTTTAAGAGTGTTGGATGAAAGTTTTGTGCGAGAAGCGCTTAAGGGAAATACAGTTTGCTTTGGAAGAGCCATCATGTTAAACATCTAGAAACATCCAGACAGCACTGTCTCCGCTATTTTCATTTGTCCATGTATTATCTTTTTTGATAATAGCTAGCTGCTCGTAGCCAGGCCATGTTTACAGTTTTAAGCAGGACACAGGATTCTAGATGTTTGGGGGGATGTTGGACTAAAGTCCAGAGGTGCTTGTAATGTTTTGAATGTAGATGATTATCAACAGAGTTTATCACGAGAGACTGATTTAAGGCTGGTTAACTCAGTGATAATGAACATGTGAGGTATCCACATAGATAACGCAGTTGAAGCAGTCCAGTCTATTAAAAAACAAAGTGCATATTGAGTAAATGGCACCTTATTGATTTCTGTCTGTGATGTTGACTTCCTTGTAGCAGTTCACAGACAGAATAAACATGCAACAGAATGTCTAAAGGGCTGCTCAACAAACGCCAACATTCTTAAGTTGTCTGTTAGATTTGGAATGTTGGGAAACAGAGCTGTCATGTTCACACTGACCCACCACAGCCAAGAACTAAAGATGATGTTTGTTGTGTGAGTGTGAAGGAGACTTTAGAATATACCAAAAAATAAGGAAGTTGGAAAGGGATAAACTGATTTGCAAAATGTCAAGACATTCATGAAACTTTGTTCAACTCAAAAAAAATTATTGCTTATAGAAATATTTTAAGCACAGAGTTACATTTTTTCTAATAGAAATGAATACTTTTATTCAGCACAGATTTTTGCATTAAAAAGGTGACAGTAAAGATACTTATTAATGTTACAACAGGTTTCTATTTCAAAAAAATGCTGTTATTTTTATTTCTATTCCTTAAAGATTAGGGTTAGGGATGAAATGAAAAAAACATGCATTAAAAAATGTATCACATTTTCCTGAAAAATATTAAGCAGGACAACTGTTTTCAACATTGATAATAAATAATAAATGTCTCTTGAGCAGCAAATCAGCATATTAGAATGATTTCTGAAGGATCATGTGACACTGAAGAGTGGAGTAATGATGCTGAAAATGTAACTTTGCATCACAGGAATAAATTACATTTTAAAATATATTAAAATAGAAAACAGTTATTTTTAATAACGTAATAATATTTCACAATATTACTCATTTTTATATATTTTTGATCAAATAAATGTAGCATTGGGTTGCATAAGAAACTACTTTCAAAATCAATTTATAAATTCTTACTAACCCCAAGATAGAAAGATAGAACATTTCTTTATCTAAGGAACCAACTTCGTGAGGTGCATCCTGGGATGCTTTATAAACAAAGCAGACTTTATGTATGCTGGACACTTACTGGCGGCTTTTTCTTTATGCTCCATTCCAAACTATATCCATTATAAAATGTATAATTTTAAAAACTCTTGTAAAGATTCAAGAATTGTTATTTGATATTTTAAGAATTTACTGAAACGCTCTACTGGAGAGTTTCTAGAGAAAACAGATTTTATGTACTCACCAGTGCTGATGTTGCGTGTGCTGGATCTCAGCTTGATGTGCCTCTTGCATTTGTGATGTTGACAGCAATTCAGCCCCTGACGTCCAACACTTGCCAAACACACACTGGAACACACATGCGCAAAACAAACAGCGCTTCCCTCCAACACAAACCATTAATTCAAACACATACCAGTACGTGTGTGAGTTTAAACACGGGGTCACGGAAAGTCGATAATACACCAAAAAGGACAATTTAACATTGTACTGTCCAGCTTTTAAGATCAACTTCAAAGTTGGCGTACAAAGTTGAGAACCGATATTTAATGGTTTGGAGCTGTTGAACACAGTCAGAGAGGGACGTGATGGGAATGAGGAGCTGTTTAAGTGAAATAATGACTGATTTCTGGACGTTCACTATGTGAATGAGTGGGCTCATTAGAACATTCCCAGCAGCCCAGTGTTTATAAACAGCCCTAGTTCATCTAACTGATGGATGAGCGCACGCTATCTCTCTGTTCTTCCTGCCGCTCCTCAGAGAACATCCTTGCTCAGCCAGGGTTTCACAACCACTCCAACACACTCCCACGTGTCACTACACTATTCAGCTGCAGGCACGCAACACTAGACCCCCTTATCTGTCTCTCTCTCTCTCTCTCCCTCACGCACACACAGAGACCCTAACCCCTCTTCTGCTTCATGGGTGGGCCCTTCATGTCCTTCGCTGGGGGCAGAGGGGACATTCTGAGGGTTGCAGATCCCGCCCTGATGCTCTTAACTCACAGGATGCTAATGACAGCGGCTGTTATAATGAGGAAAAACAACATAGATGTGTTTTTCCAGGAACAACATGGCTGCTGATATGAACCATGGGGTAGACAATGTTCTTCCTGAAACGAAAAATGTGCTTGAGAAATTCAAAAAGGCGCTGTTTTGGAATCTAGTGAGCTGACTACATAGGCATTATAATTAGGTAGCAGTAGCAGTAGCACAAAAGCAGTGCAAAGATGGTTCAAGCAGCACAATTACACAGCCTTCTAAGAAAAAGCTTCTTTTGGCCAAATTCAAAGGCAGCATTGCACATATTTCAAAGAAGGAAATCCCATAATGCACTCTGAGCTCTTTAAAAAAAACGTTTGGTGGACATATTTTACACATGTATTTTACTATATGTGACCCTGGACCACAAAACCAGTCATAAGGGTCAATTTTTCTAAATTAGGATTTATACATCATCTGAAAGCCGAGTAAATAAGCTTTTCATTGATGTATGGTTTGTTAGGATAGGACGATATTTGGCTAAGATACAACTATTTGAAAATCTGGAATCTGAGGGTGCAAAAAAATCTAAATATTGAGAAATCGCCTTTAAAGTTGTCCAAATGAAGTTCTTAGCAATGCATTTTACTAATCAAAAATTAAGTTTTGATATATTGACGGTAGGAAATTTACAAAAATATCTTCATGGAACATGATCTTATCTTAATGTCCTAATGATTTTTGGCATAAAAGAAAAATCAATAATTTTGACCCATACAATGTATTTTTGGCTATTGCTACAAATATACCCCAGCGACTTGAGACTGGTTTTGTGCGCCAGGGTCACATATAAAGGAACACTATTGATATGACACAGAATTGCTCACTATGGAGATCAGTGTTCTTTTATTGTTAAAGGGACAGTTCACCCAAAAAAGAAAATTCGGTCATTAATTACTCACCCTCATGTCGTTCCAAACCCGTGAGACTTTCATTCATCTTCAGAAGACAAATTAAGATATTTTTGATGAAGTCCGAAAGCTTTCTGAACCTGCATATACAGCAACGGCATTGTGATACTCTCATGAACGCGTGGCAGAGACTGACACAAAGAAGTCGTTATTTTTGTTTTCTTTGCGCACAAAAAGTATTCTCGTAGCTTCATAAAATTATGGTTGAGCCACTGTTGTCACATGAACTATTTCAACAATGTCCTTACTACCTTTCTGGGCCTTAAATGTGTCAGTTGCATTGCTGTCTATGCAGGGTCTTGCGGGTTTGGAACGACACAAGGGTGAGTAATTAATGACAGAATTTTCATTTTTGGGTGAACTACCCCTTTAACTGAAACTATTCAAATATTTTTATTAACTGAAGGCTAAAATATAAATATTAGAAAGTGTAAACTAAAAAAATTAAATGAACTGGCAACTGAAATAAGAGAAGTTGAAATAGTAAAATGACTAAACCTATAAAATAATACAAAGCAATTACAGGTAAATAGATTTGTTTTAATTACAAAAGCATATGATTACCAAACCAAGACTTTTTTCCAAAAGTGAAAAATAAAAGATCATTTAAAATATAAATACTAAAACAGTATATAATTAATACTGATGGCGATCCATTTTATTTACATATGTAGGCAGCAAAGGCAACAACCTAGGTTTTAAAACAGAACCTAATTTTATAACAAACACCATTAAAAGCTCCTGTGCTGAGAACAAAAGTAAAAATGACAACTTTGGAAAGGGAATTGTTGAAATATAAAATCAAAATTTATTGTACAATAGCAAATAATAATAAACATTACCATTGAAATACGTGAAGATGCTCCAGCAGATGAACTTGAACTTCGACTTCCAAGTTGAAAAACCTCCTCAAATGTGGACGCTGGCAAACTGGCAATCCAATGCAAACTCAAATTGACCTCTCGCTCTTCCATTATTTTGCAAATTTAGCAGCCGCTTTTCAACATCCAATCAATTCCTGATAGATATATCTGTTTCATAAATGAATTTTCTTTTCATTCACAACATTACAGAAGCAAAATGAGTGGCAAGAGCAATTTCATGTTGATGGTTTGTTTGGAAAGAGAAATATGAAGGCGATGTAAACATATTGATTGTCCACACCAACAAAGAAACAGTTCAGCATGTTAGGCCTCAGAAAAACAAAAATCTTTAGTGATTGTTGTGCTGTGATACAGAACAAAAAAGAAGAAAACAAGTCAAATAAGAACTTCAATAAAGGTACCTACTGAACGACAGGCGCAGTGCTAAAAATCAAATCAAAGGCCACAGTATAAAAACTTAAAACATCTTTACAATACCAAATATTTTTGACAAAAGATTGCACAAAAACAGCCTATTAACATCATTACAGTACACAGATTGCGGGCAGAACATTTTTACAGTTCTGAGTCAAGACTGCTAGATCTGCCGAATGCAGCATTCATTCCACTGTACATAAGAGAAAAATTACACGATTACATGCATTGTAAAAAAAAAAAAAACCCACTGAATTCTGAAGTACAGTACAAACATTACAAAAGTGTTTCAATAAGTCCCTTTGGTGCCAAATATTGAACCAATTAAGAAAGTTAATTATTTACCATCAGACAAAAATATCTTTAACCACTAACACTGCTAGGTATACAAACTATCGATATAAAATCTAGCTAAAACTATAAGAGGAAAAAAATGTGATTCTTGTCTGTCAGCTCAAAAACATCTCCAGCATTTCATCCAGTCACAGCAGGCATGGGAATTGCTCAGTTATGGAGAAGTGCAGCAGTCTCTTCATCTCCATCTCCATCTCCATCTGCAGAATCCTGAGGAGATTTCCTGTACATCATGAACTGCACGGATATCTAAAGAAAAGCGTTAAGGCAAAAAGCTGAAATATTTTCAAACTATTCTGAATGAATTCAAACAAGGCTCAGTGCTCATGAGATTCTGACAAATGAGCTTCACATGAAAGGAAGTCACGACCTCAGTGATGTAAAACACACAGCTGGATGCTATGGCAACAATCAGAGTTTTGTCAATATATGCGACCTCGAGTGAACCAGAAGGTCAAACATACAATGTCTCAAGCATTTATGCAATATTGTCTATAACATTAGCCATGTGACCTTTGACTGCATGTTTTCAAAACAAACCATGTCAATTAATCAATGTATTTCAGCACCAACACCGTTAAACCAGGTTTTGAGAAAACCTCACAGTTCAGCGTTTTATTTTAGCATCACTGATATTTTTTTAATAATTTGAATTAGTTTTTTTAATTTTCTGTTTTCATTTTAACTTTAAAGTTTTAATTTTGTTGCTTTTTTGTCTACTTTTTAAAACAGTTTTTATTCATTTCTATTTCAGTTTCAATCAAGTTAAACTAGACAGAAATGAAAAAAAAAACCGTTTTCTTCACAACTGGCCAAAATGAAATAAGTTTAAAGTTTTTGTGTGTGTGTGTGTATATATATATATATATATATATATATATATAGTTTTAGTTAACTATAATAATCCTAGTGTGTCTCTGACAAAAACTTTTACCCATTATTAAATAACATCTTTCTGTGGCTACATTATTAAAATAATATTACAATAAAGCCTGTTTTAGTTCCATTACGGTTTTTGCCATGGCATTATTTTCATGAAAATTTCATCAGAATGTTTTCTTCTCCAAATTCTCATTTTGATAATGCGTCTATAAATTTTGTATCTTTAGTTCTATGAGGACTGTGTTGGGAATCAGTGACCTCACTAACAGCTCAGTGGCTAACACGTGGCTTTAAAGGATACAATAAGGTCAAGTGAGAGCGTTCCCAGGCTGCCGATGAGCCAGGGGAGGTGGTGTATGATATAGCTGGCCTCTCCCTGCCCTGGATCTGGGTTCTTCAGTAGCACGCTGATGCCATATGTTGTATTTCCCAGAATCACCAGAGCAAATAGGAAAAAAGACACGCCCTCTGTTGACTTCCTCTGAAACTGCAAGACAGCAAGAAATATTTCAACTACACTACTAAGCAATACCTGTACATCTTAAGTATATATGAATAATAAATGTAGTCAGTCACTGCATTGACACAACAGATGTCTGCAAAGATTATAGTTTCCAAAGCAACATTAAAACATGTAGAAAATAATTCAAATAAATAGGAAATTATATTTTGTATTAACAAAATTAAGACTTTGAGACTTTAAAGGAGTAGTGAAAACTGCTGAAAATGTACTCACGCTGAGGCCATCCAAGATGTAGATGAGTTTGTTTCTTTATCACAAAAGAATTGGAGATATTTAGCATTGCATCACTTGCTCACCAACGGATCCTCTGCAGTGAATGGGTGCCGTCAGAATGAGAGTCCAAACAGCTGATAAAAACATCACAATAATCCACAAGTAATCCACACAACTCCAGTTAACATCTTGTGAACCGAAGAGCCATGTGTTTGTACAAAAACAAATCCATCACTAAGACATTTTGAACCATTGTTTCTAGCTATAATGCGAGTCCTCTATCCATAATATTGATTATCTAGTGAAAAAGTAGTCTCACCTGAATCAAGAGAGAAATACGCACAGATCAAGCACAGTTTACAAGAAAACAGTCCAATACAGTTCTAAACAAACATTTTGGTGTGAGAAGACAACAGGAGATGGACTTTTTCACTGGAGGAAGAGTTATTGATTTGGATTCATATTCTGGCCAGAAGAAAATATCTTGATAGATTTGTTTCTTACAATACATGCAGCTTTTCACTTAGCAATACATTAATTAAAGGACTAGAGTCGTGTGGATTACTGTAATGTTTTTATCAGCTGTTTGGACTCTCATTCTGACGGCACCCATTCACTGCAGAGGATCCACTGGTGAGAACGTGATGTAATGCTAAATTTCTTCAAATCTATTCCAATAAATAAACACCCTCATGCCATCCAAGATGTAGAACAGATTGAGTACATTTCCAGCAAATTTTCACTACTGAGAGAACAATTCATTTAAGATTTGTTTTGCATAGTGACATCATTTCAATGACATTTAACCACAAATCTTCCCCTTTTGTGAGATCTAATGTCCAAAGTAGGGCTGGGCGATATATCTCATGCGATATGCATGCGCATCTCGTCAGTAAAGCCGGTTCCTTGATTAGCGGTAAATCTCCATCACCTGTTTTCAAATGGAGCGGCATTTAATACACGGAGCCGTAGTTCACCGAGAAGCTACGCAAAATCGCGTTCATTGTCGAAGGCGATTCATCTGCGATAATGAAAGCGATATTGCGCAGCTTCTCAGTGATCTACGGTTCCGTGTATTAAATGCCGCTTCATTTGAAAACAGGGGATGGAGATTTACCGCTAATCACGGAACCGGCTTTACTGACGAGATGCGCATGCATATCGCATGAGATATATCGGCCAGCCCTAGTCCAAAGAATGAAAAATACTGTTGCAAATATTAAAAATAAAGTTGCAAACACAACAATGAACACATTGTGCGCACAATACAATCCAAAAGAGAAAATGTACCATAACTTGCGACAACTTCTAAAATCAGAAGTTTTTAAGACACTGATGAGGGGCAGGAACAGATTACTTTTTTTTCTTTTTTACATTTAAAAAAAAAAAAAAAAAAAAAAAAAAGAGTAAAGTAAAAAAAGAGAGAGAAAAAAAAAGTTACTGTCAAGAAATTGTTATAATGGAAACAATCTTAATAGCCCTAAAAATAGGTTCTTATTATTAAAACGTAGCTTATTAATATAAAAATGCATTTATTAATTATTAAATAATAGAAATGTAAATAAATTAATATGACTTTCTTAAGATTTCGGGATGACATATTACTTGAACATGCTCTGGAGAGATTTTGTGAAATTCATCAACATGCATGCAGTAAGACTTACATTAGTGTACATCTGTGGCAGTCTGGAGCATAAATACAGTACTGAAGATATAGAGCCAATGACAAAGCCTATAATCTCCTTTGTATCAAAGGGCTGAAAAACATAAAAACAATCAAGTCTCAAATCAACTCTGAAATCACAAAAAAGTATGAAGTGCATCTCAACTCAATGATAAAAGTAATTCTACTCACCTGCACCGAACCGCTGTCCCCCTCCACGGCCAGCAGCGCCCGACCCTTGAACCCCATAGGCATCTGATCCTCTAGGGCTGAGTGAGGGAGGCTAAGGAGGGAAGATGTAATTCCCAGAAGACATAGCACACTGACCGCATTCAGCAATACACTGTTACTGGCTGCAGAGGAGAAAGACAGTTCTATAAATTAGCGTTTCAGCCATCAGCACATTCTTATAACAGACTGTGAAAGCTGAAGGTCAGAGAGGAATATAGATAGGGCACTGTGAGAGCCATTCTTGAACAGTCTTGTCACTGTTACTCTAACAAAATTTTCAAGAACTGAAATAAAGATGAAAGTTTAAGTGCTAAAATTATTCAAACTAAAACTGATGAGAGTATAATTTAAGGCTATATAGAAATATAAAACAAAACTATAACCTAAACTTAAAAAAAATAAATAAAAATGAAAATATCAAAATAAAAATTAAATACAAAATATAAATAAATACTATAATGTTATATAAATAAGTTATTTATATACTGTTGTAGTATTTATTCATATTTTGTATCTAATTTTAGTATTAATTAAAACAGTATACTATAATGAATACTATAATACAATATAAACAATACTAAAATTATAAGCTTTGTAAAATATTAGTAAATACCATAGTAATATACAATACAAACCACTGTATATATGTTTGTGTGTGTGTGTATATCTACATATGTGACCCTGGACCACAAAACCAGTCGTAAGTCGATGGGGTATATTTGTAGCAATAGCCAAAAATACATTGCATGGGTCAAAATTATCCATTTTTCTTTTATGCCAAAAATCATTAGGACATTAAGTAAAGATCATGTTCCATGAAGATATTTTGTAAATTTCCTACCGTAAATATATCAAAACGTAATTTTTGATTAGTAATATGCATTGCTAAGAACTTCATTTGGACAACTTTAAAGGCGATTTTCTCTGTATTTTGATTTTTTATCCTGAATGATAAGCCTATCCTTATGACACATTTAAGTCACTAGTGAAGTATAATTTCCAACTCACCCCTAGATGACTTATTCTTTAGTTTATAGTAAAAGTACATTGACAGCATTAACATGTCTGCCAGGACGTAGTACACTGCAGTGTATTTCTAAAGGAGAAACAAAAGTGATAAATTTAAAATAATAAATAATAAAATCAGACTTAAGTTCAAACTACAGCAAAACTAGGATCATTTCATTTTTAAAAAAATTATCAATTAGGGTTAATTTTCATTCATTGCGCAGATATTTTATCTAAAGTGATAAATAAAGAATGTGACAATTGTTATTTACCTGTAGTGGAAGTTGATCTGCCAAGAACGATCCAATAAGATTGCACGAGTCACCGGCCAGCCAAAATAACAGGAACCAAATTGACAGAGCGCTGTCCATATTTCCTGTCTTGCAGGAACTGTAGTATTGCCTACAGTAACAGTCAGTATGAGCTCATTATTTCTCATCATGTGCAAAATGTGTCCCTCTACACATACTGTTCAAAAGTTTGGGTGCCAGTAATGTTTTAAAATTAATCTCTAATGCTCACCAAGGCTGCATTTATTTGATCAAAAATACAGCAAAAATAATAATAGTGCAAAATATTATTACATTTTAAAATAAGTGTTACATGTGTTTTTTAATATTAAAATATAATTAATTTCTGTGATGCAAAGCTGAATTTTCAGCAGTCATTACTCCAGTCTTCAGTGTCAAATGATCCTTCAGAAATCATTCTAATATGCTATTAACTAATAACATTTCTTACAATTATACAATTATCAATGTTGAAAACAGTTGTACTGTTTAATATTTTTGTGTAAACCATGATATTTAATGAATAGAAAGTTCAGAAGAACAGCATTTATTTAAAATAGATTTTTTTTTTTTTTTTTATATTAATGTTTTTACTGTCTCTTTTGGTAATTTTAATGCATCATCGCTGAATAAAAGTATTACTTTCCTTAAAAAAAAAACTAAAAACCTAACTGTTCCCAAACTCTTGAATTTTTATAAGAAATCAAGTTAAAAATTATTGCTGTGCCCTGGATGAATTTTATATCTATTATGACAAAACTAAGCCATACACAGTGTAACAGTATAAGAGTAGGCCAGTGAGCCAGATGATCAGTGTTAAACTCCTCCAGACTTCATCACACTCACCTCGTTCACAGCTCAAGTAATAAACAGCATTATAAACATGACTGAATGACTCAAATCA
>JAFVLL020009961.1:7689-49850 GCA_021397915.2 Tor tambroides | reverse complement strand
GAAAACAGCTGCCTCCTGGCATATGCATGGGCGGAGTCCAAGCAGTCCTGGAGCTGTCTTGCATATTCAGGTCCAGCAGGAACAGGTGGAGCATCTGGGGGCCGACCAAAGGCCAACTCTGCAGGAGTCCTAATTTCCCTACCGAACATGAGCAGAGCCGGTGTGCACGATGTAGAGTCCTGAATAGCAGAGCGACATGCCATTAAGACCAGCGGCAGATGTGTGTCCCAATTGTGTTGATGAGTAGATGTTAAGATGGACAACTGTTCAGCTAGGGTCCTGTTGAATCGCTCTACGAGCCCGTCACTTTGAGGGTGGAGTGGGGTGGTGCGGGTCTTGTTGATTCCCAAATGTTCACACATAGAAGAGAATAACTTGGACTCAAAGTTTCTGCCTTGATCACTATGGATACTCTGAGGAACCCCAAACCTACTAAACATTCCCTCCACCAAGGCATTGGCAACTGTCTCAGCCTCCTGGTCAGGCAATGCAAAGGCCTCAGGCCATTTTGTAAAGTAATCCATAGCAGTCAAAACAAATCGATTTCCCCGCGTGGTGCGAGGAAATGGCCCCATAATGTCAATCCCCACCCTCTGCATCGGCTCCCCCACCGGAAACTGCTGTAGCTGGGCCCTAGACTGACCTTGCGGCCCCTTGCGTGCTGTACAAAGATCACAACGCCTGCAAAAGTCCTCCACATCATGCCTCAGCTGTCCCCAGTAGAAGGCCTGCCGCAGACGTCGAAGTGTCTTTGTCACCCCAAAATGTCCGGACCCAGCAGAGCCATGCATGGCCTTCAACACCGCCTCTTGCATGTCCCTGGGCACCATGACTTGCCATCTCTTTTCCCCTGTTGCGGGCACCACCCAAGCTCACTGGAGAACCCCCTCTATCAGCCGCAGACATTTGAACTTGGCCCAAAGTCCCTTGGTGAATGGGGAGAGGACTGCTACCTCCTCCCAAGGCGGTCGCTGCTGTGCCTCCATCCACAGAATCACAGGCTGCAGGTCTGGATCCCGCCTCTGAGTATCCGCCCATTGAGTGACATTGACCTCTCGCAGCTCCCGGCAGACCAGCTCTGGCTCATCGTTTCCATCCACCTTCCGGCTCAGCTCCAGCTCTCGGGCCTCTCTGCGCTCACAATACTTGCATTCCTGCACACTACATGGCCGTCTCGACAGGGCATCTGCATTGCCATGCCGTTCCCCTGCACGATGCATCACAGTGAACTCATAACTCTGCAATTCCTCCAGCCAACGAGCCACCTGGCCCTCTGGTTCTTTGAACGTCATCAGCCACTGCAAGGAGGCATGGTCAGAGCGTATGGTGAAATGCCGACCACACAAGTAGTACTTGAAATGCCGAATGGCAGAGATTGCGGCCAACAACTCCCGCCGTGTGACACAGTACCTTGCTGTAATAAGCCACTACTCTCTCTCCGCCTGGCCACACTTGGGACAAGACTGCACCTATACCATCCCCACTTGCGTCAGTGTCAAGAACGAAGGCCAGTTGGGGGTCAGGAGGTGCCAGAATGGGTGCACACACAAGAGCTTGTTTTAGAGTATCGAAAGCATTTTGACAGCCCTCTGACCAGACAAAGCACTGATCCTTCTGCAGGAGCTTGTACAAGGGAGCGGCAATACAGGAAAAACCCCGTACAAACTTCCTGTAATAGGATGCCAAACCCAGGAAGCTTTTTAACTCTCTTTGGGTCACCGGAACAGGCCACTCCTGTACAGCTTTTACCTTGTCCTCAGCCGTGCCAATCCCCTCACTGCCTATACGATGTCCCAAGAAGGTCACCTCCCTGCTCAACAGTCGGCATTTATTGGGATGTAACTTCAGGCCCACAGATCTCATTTTCTCCAGTACTGCTCTCAAGGCTGTGATAGCTGAATGGAACGAGTTTCCATGTGCCAGTATGTCATCCAAAAATACCAGACACTGCTGTCATGGAATGCCTTCCAGTACCCTCTCCATTAAGCGCTCAAATGTGGCTGGAGCATTGCAAAGACCGAAACAGAGGACTTTAAATTGCCACAGCCCTCTACCTGTGCAGAAAGCAGTCTTGGGTCTAGCTTGTGGCGTCAGTGGCACTTGCCAGTACCCACTCCTCAAATCCAATGATGAAAACCAGTGAGAGCCAGCTACAAGGTCCAAACATTCATCCACACGCGGAAGAGGGTACAAATCTTTCCGTGTCGCTGCTTTGAGCCTCCTGTAATCGACGCAATAGCGCCAATGGCACCACCTCAGGACTGACCCACAGTTACTGTAGACCCTGTGTCTACTAGGGCAGTGCATTCAACTCCCTCGATGCAAATTGGAATATGGCAAAAATCTGATATGGCTGTTCTTCCCACTACCACCACCCCATGTTCACCCGTTTCGCTGCTCACGGTGGGCCTATCTGTTTGTTTTGGTGATGAGCGGGACATGGGCTCGGGGGTCTGCAGCGTCCCGCCTACTGCGCCCCCTTCCTGTTTCCCGGATTTTTAGCTAGCACAGGGCATTCCTTGATCAGATGCCCCGGCTGACCACACCCCCAGCAAAGGCGGGCCTGTGTATGCTGTGTCTGCCGCTTGGGTGGGGGCAATGCCAGCCCCCGAATCATCTCTGTAATCTCTTCCAGCCACTCCGGTCTCAGTGAAGCTGTTTCACCCCCCCCAGCAGCCCTGATAGTGGGAGAGGGGTCCACAGCTGACCGCATTGCCGCCTCAACTGCCATTTCCCTCTCTAGAGCCAACTCCAAAGCCTCAGCTAAATCACGTGGGCGTGCAAGCTGTGTATGTATGCGTAGCTCTGCTGGGGACAGGGCTCTGATGAACTGATCACGGGCCAGTTCGCTTTGAACTGATGGGGGAATATGAGCATAAGCTCGCCTTGCAAGGGATTCAATATCATTGGCCAAAGCCCGCAGCGGCTCCCCTGGGATTCTCTGACGACTGTGTAGTTCAGACCGTAGAAGCTCAGATCGGAAACACTGTCCAAAGCGACGTCTTAATGCACCGACCAATGCACCATAATCAGCCCTCTCACTAGTGTCAAGCAGCAATAAACACGAAAGTGCATCATCTGTCAGGCAAAGTGCAAGCTGAAGGGCTTTCTGTTCCTCTGACCAAGCATAAGCATGAGCTAATAACTCAAATTGTGCATGAAAAGCCTCCCAGTCTGATCTGCTGGAGTATTTTGGTGTTTTTATTCCAATCGGCTTATTCAGTTCATGGGTGCCTCCATTACTGTTAACCTTCAATCGTGTTGCCTCACGCCCCTCTGTCACGTGCGCCTGACGTCATGGCAGCGGCAGGTAATGGCGGCTCGCTTCCTCGGCCGCAGCCGCGGCCTCGCACGGCTCCTGTTTCACTGAATTTATTTTATACTGACTGGAAATCGCCGCCGTGTGCACATCAAACATATGCACCGCACCAGCCCCAGCATATTCGTCGCCACCCTCCATTTTAATACGAACTGGATTATCCATTCTCACCAGCGGAAGATAGAAGCTGCTCGTCTAATACACGCTCAATCAGCGGCTGCACCTCCAGCTGTTTCAGATTCTTTTTACTTCTGACACCAGTTGTAGCGTTCTCAGACAAGGACGAGGCGTTTTTGATGCAAAAGGGGTGTTTATTTGGGCTGCTGTCGGCCACAACCCACGCCGTACACACCCCGACTTGAGAGAGAATCGCACATGAACCAGCGAGGCACTCTTCTGACTCCCCTCCTTTCCCCTTACACACACACCAGGGGGTGGAGCCTCTTTCCCTACACTTGAACATCCAATAGCAGTTCCAAACACAAAAAAGAATAAAGTGCAACATTAACATTAAACACATTATTTCCCACAACACAACAACATTCTGAACACATTACAATATAACTGTTACCGGATTAACCTGGCTGCCTTCTCACTAGACCCTCTGCTTTGCAGAACAGTTAATGATATGCTAAGGATAGAATCCCTTGACGTGATTGGTTACTGAAATTTGTGACGTAGCAAAAAAAGGGCTGTTTCAGACCAGCTTTCTGTGTCTGCCATTGGGGAACTACAGTTTTAAGGAGAAAATACTCAGCGATGGTGTTGATAAATGGATTGGCATATGGTTTGTAAAAGCGTATTAAAAACACTACATAGACAAATAAACAACATAAAGTTGATTTTCACCACAGGGGGAATTTAATATTTCTGTGAAAACTGGTATTTTTTCAGGATTTTTTGATTAATAGAAAGTTGAAAAATGGCATTTATTTGAAAGAAATCTCTTGAATCATTATTAATGTATTTACTGTCACTTTTGATCAATTTAATGCATACTTGCTGAATGAAAATATTATTTTTTTCCCAAAAAAAAACCAAAAAAAAACTTATTGACCCCAAATGTTTGAATGGTAGTGTATATTCGTAAAATTCAGTCTTTCTCATTCAGGCAAACAGACCAAAAATTTTTATGAGTTGGGGATATATCCAAGCAATTAGAAACAGCAAGTACCGAATCATAGTTAATTGCAATTGGCTATTTAAAAAAAAAAAAAAGCGACAAGCTCTTAGATTTGTCCCACCCGACTTCCTGTTTCTCAAAGGAATATGGCAACACAGGAAAGAAAACTGCTCATCAGACCATTACATGGAGCCTTCTAAGTACTGATTTTGAACATTAGTAAATACTGTAAATTCAAGAAGTGCATCATGGATTAATGTTGCCTTAAAATTCAGTGCTATTGTGATCATCCAACCTTTACATCCCTCACAGGTGAGGGCATTGTAGTGATATCCTGAGGCTTTATCTCCACACACCACACACAGCTCATCCTGGCCCTTCATTCGAGCTCCATGGCCCATCCTGGGCCTTTTTAGCACTGGAAGACTGATAATGCTGCCTCTTGTTGGGCTTTGGACCTCCATGTCTGGCTCACAGGTGAACTCAGAGCATTGATGGCTGTAGGGATACGGCGGGTTGCATGCTTGAGTGTTTGGCGCTCCATACATTGAAAACTGGACGTTGACGTGGCTGAACGGCTGCTGGCCATAGAGAGGACTTTGTAGATCTGGTTCCTGATAAGAGCAGCTCAGTGGATCCACAAGAACATCTGCAGCAAGGATTGAAGAACATTTTGATGAATGAAACGATTCACAAGAAATATGTTCCTTTTTCACATGATTCTCAAATTACCTAACGACTTTTATGAGGCCTTTGGGACGTAATAAAAAAAATCCCTGAGCAAGACCTTTTAAATCTTTTCTGTCTCTGGAAACAGGATACAGCTGAAGAGGTTACAGTTTTGTTTATGGTTGTTATTTGCTTTGTAGCTTATGGGGTTTTTATAACCGTACAGAACGGAGCCTTCCTGATGTTTTCTCCGTAGGCGGGAAGGTTGTGAAGATGGATTTCAGATTTGAGTTCCCCCATAGAGGGAACATATGTCACAACTGGCAGCTTTTCTGAAGCACATCTGCACAAGTATGAAGCCTTGACAGACACTTAAGAACTAGTTGTGACAAGAGCAAAAGAATATAATATTTCACATGAGAAAAACTTATATTTGAGTAAAACTCTGTTTTTCCATGTCATCCATAAATATCCTTCTGCAGCGTGGTGGTCTCTTTACTGGCCTTCAATCCTGTCTTTCTCACAGATGTTTTATGTCCCGTTACAGCTAGAGCATAACTTTCTGGTGCTTTCTGTTTGTAAACCACTGGAGTTTTTCATAAACATTCATGTTGACGAGAAGCTGCTAATATACTATCATTGATTGTCCTTCCAGACGCCACAGTGAGTTAAATGACAAAATGAAACTAAGAATTTGACAAAGCACTATTCGGACATTAATTGTTTCTCAAGGCGACATCTGGAAAATATTTGGACTTTCAGATATTCATATAATGAATCGGGGAGAAAGGAGACAAACCACTGTGAATAATACGATCAGTCACATAACCATATTTCATGGTGTCAGTAATGACATCCAGTTAAATGTAATTTCTATTCAATTTTATTAAAATTATCCGGTGTACAGTTCTCTTGAAAAGTGTTTTTTTTTTCTTCAATTGCAATTAGTGCCACAAAATATGGTTATACTATACTAATTATTATTATAATGTTCTATTATAGTATTTATTCATATTTTGAATGAGTTTTTATTTTTATATTTTCAGTTTTCATTTTATTTTTTTGCTTTTGACAATTTTATTAGTTTTTATTTTCTTTAAATTCCTATTTTGTTTTAAGTTATTATACATGCATTTTATTTATTTTTTTTCATTGCAGTTATAGTACCACAAAATATTTTTATATTATTATATTCTATTATAGTATTTATTAATATTTTGAATTAGTTTTTATATTATCAGTTTTGTCAATTTTATTAGTTTTTATTTTCTTTACATTTCTATTTGCTTTTAAGTTATTTTTATTTAAGTTTTAGCAATTATTTAGTAATTACTTCAATTAGCAAAAATGGCTTTTAATAGTTTTTATTATACAGGTAGTTAACAATAACAACACTGATTCAATGAAAGTCAGTGGTGTCCAAAATAACATTGGTTCCCATTGACACACATTTTTCAACATATCTTCTTTTGTGTTGGAAAAAAAAAAAAAAATTCAGGGGCTGAACAAAGTAAGTGTGAGTAAATGACAGAATTTTGAGTGAACTCTCACTTTAACAACATTGTAATTCTATAATAAAACTGATAGTAAAGTGTAATCTTACCATAGTACTGTGGCGGCTCTGTGATGTCAAACATGTCTGATGCAGAGAGGTAGCCGCTGACTGGCATGCTCATCTCAGGATCTGTCCCCTCTCTCATCTGATCAGTTGGATTCTAGCTCTTCACAGAGAATGTCTGGATCTATAAAAGAGCACAAAAACTGTCATTCACCCTGTTTGAGGATCATAATCCAATGCCTTCAAGCCTTTCTTCAGCAAGCCCTCCAACCCCAGAGAAAGACGAGCTATTTTAGGCATCACTGTCACGAAAAGGTTATGACAGAACCCAGCAAAGGCTGTGGAGATCTCCGTCTGTGCTCCTCTGGGGCTCTGAGGGGATCTGAAGAGCACTGACTGTGAGAATAAGATGAGAGATGAGGCCCGTGTGTCCGAACAGCTGCTCTGGCACAAGTTTCACAGAAAAGGCCTCACAAAGAGCAGTCTGTCCCAAACGCCCTCAACAGGTTTGGCCCATAGCTGACTCCCAGCATTCAACAGCAGTTGTGTGAACGTACCTAAACTCGCACTCTTGTCAAGTAACTCTAAAGAGGACCTGCAATACACTTTAAAGAGAGTGGCTACCATATTGGATCCAAACTGGATGTGTATATATATATATATATATATATATATATATATAAAAAAATAAAAATTGTGGATGTTTACTGTATGACATCCACAGGGAGCAATTTTTTGGCTCAGAAACTAGTGCAAAGCATCATCTAGTTGACATTGAGAAGAACTTTTATCCAAAGCAACTTGAAAATTGTTCTGTTCCCAACTCCAGTTTTTACAATTTACTGTCACTTAGAGAAAAATGACAAACCTATCCCTGTGTCGATCCCTACCCTAAAAAAAATCTGTATTAAAAATTTAAAATATACTACCAGTTTTCTGCAAAGGGCATTACCTGTCTTCTTTAACCCTACAACAATACACAATGCAATTTATTGTATCTGAACATGCTCATGCTGCAAACAAATGTCAGTGTAAAACAAAACTTTCTCTTTCACTTCTCCAGTACCATGTGAATATAAACAATAAGCCCTCTAACATAAATGAAACTTAAAATCTGTTGATTTTGTTCAACTAGTCAGTTCACTCATGCAGCAAGCCATATTACATACCCCCTCTGCCAAGTAGGATGTTTGATTTGACTTGTCTTAAAATGTAACCCCTAAAATCTAATTAGCCCTGGAACAAAACTCCAATCAACATCAAGGATGTTGATTCAGGAACACATCCTACTTGGCAAAATCACTCAGAATATAATGAATTCTTCAAGAAAGACATGATCTATGCAATACGGGTTGCTGTGAACTGACTAGTTGAACAAAATCAAGGCGAAACATTTTCAGTTTCATTTACATTAGATGATTTTACGTGAATGGTAGAGAAGTGAAAGAGAAAGCTTTACTTTACACAACATATTGGTGCTCTGGAATTTGCGTGTAATAACTCATTATCACAACTATGCAGATATTTGCTTGTAACATAAGCATATTTTGATAATACTAAGCATTTGTTAAAATGCAAAATGGGTATCTGTAAAGTCATGCTCAGTGCAATTTTTATTTACATGCTGTGATACACTGCAAATATTATATTTTGTATATACCATTTAAAGGTTTGGGGTCAGTAAGGTTTTTTAAAATATTTTTGGAAAAATCTATTATGCTCACCAAGACTGAATGTATTTGACCAAAAAACAGTGAAAACAATGATATTGTGAAAAATCATTACAATTTAAAATAATCATTTTCTATTGGAAAATATTGGAAAATGTAATTTATTCCTGTGATGGCAAAGCTGAATTTTTAGAAATCATTATAATATGCTGATTTGATCCTCAAGAAATATTTCTTATTATCAGTGTTGAAACCATAATACATTTTTTTTAGGTTTCTTTGATTGATAAAAAGTTCAATAGAAAGAACAGCATTTATTTGCAATAAAAAATTGTAAAAACGTTAAAGCCTTTAGTGTCACTTTTGATCAATTGAATGTGCCCTTGCTAAATAAGTATTCGTTTCTTTCTTAAAAAAATAAATTAAAAAAAAGTAACTCTTTAGTATAGGGACCAGTTCGCACTATTAACTAGTTGCTTATTAGTATGCCTATTATTAACATACTGGCTATTTATTAGTACTTATAAAGCACATATTCTGCATGACCATATTCTACAACCCTAATCCTACCCAATACCTAAACTTAACAACTACCTTACTAGCTATTAATAAACAGCAAATTAGGAGTTTATTGAGGCAAAAGTCATAGTTAAAGGTTTGTTAATGGCGAGAATTGGACCTTAAAATAAAGTGTGACCAAAAAAAAGAACAAACATACTTAACTCCAAACCTTTGAACAGTATATTTCTTTTTTCCAGAAGCACTTTTTCACTATTAATGCTTTGAGCAATCATTCAAAGTTCAACATCACCTGCATGACTCACGAGTTCTCAGAAATCCAGTAGTGCTCAATACTACAGTTACCAGCATGTGTTCTGTGTGGCAATGTGGGTCTCTCTCTGTTTCCCAAGAGGAATGACAGTGACATCCAGCTCATCTCTGGAGCTTTAGGGAGTGTTTATACACACACGGTGTTTGCCACAGCTCTGTTTGTCTTGCAGTTAATCTTTGACATTGAAAAGATTGAAGACTGCAAGAATCTAACCTTCCCACCCGATATACTTTAGACCCCATGAAGGGGCAGGCTTTCCTGAAAACTCCTCAAATTATGACATGGACGCTCACACGTGCCCTCTCGTATCCTGCCCGTTGAGCTGACATAGAGCATCCTCGATGGGGTTATTGTGGTAGCATCTCAAAGAGGCTGACCTCAGTTTCGCAGTGTCGAAATATAGATATCACTAGTGCCTCTGAGGCCCAAGGGAGGGAAATCTTTGCTATCACTCCCATGCCATCCATCACAATGACTGTGGGTTCTTTCTTTTAAAAGAAATCTGCATGATTACCAAAACAACCTTCTTTGAACTTCATGGATGGTTCATTCCAGATGGGGTTAAAGAGAGCAAAGCTCCAGTGGTTTTGAACACTCAGTTTTTCACACAGTTTTCACAAGAACATAAATAGCAACTATATAAATAAACATGCCTTCAGCATATCATAACAGTTGTTCATTTGTAAAAATAAAAAAGTCGTTTTCTCAGCATTGCCACAGAAGAACCATTGTTGGTTCCTCAAAGAGCCTTTTAGTAAACATTCCTGAAAAGAACCATTTTTTTCTTAATGTGAAAAACTTTTTTCCACTTTAAAGAACCTCTTGGGTTCCATGGATGTCAAAGGTTCTTAATGGAATCATAGATGCTAATTAAGAACATTTCTTTGTAAGAGTGTTGGGTGAAAGTTTTGCGTGAGAAGCCCTTAAGGGAGTACAGTTTCTTTTGGAAGAACCATCATGTTAAACATCTAGAAACATCCAGACAGCATGTTTCCGCTATTTTCATTTGTCCATCTGTTATCTTATTTGATGTTAGCTAGCTGCTTGTAGCCAGGCCATGTTTACAGTTTTAAGCTGGAAACAGGATTCTAGACGTTTGGAGGGCTTTGGACTAAAGTCCAGAGGTGCTTGTAATGTTTTGAATGTAGATGATTATCAGCAGTGGTTCATCATGACAGACTGATGTAATGTTGGTTAACTCAGTGATAATGAACATGTAAGGTATCCACATAGATAACGCAGTTGAAGCAAGTCTAGTCTATTAAAATACATTGATTAAATGGCAACTTATCATTGATTTCTGTCTCTGATGTTGACTTCCGTGTAGCAGCTCGCAGACAGAATAAACATGCAACAGAATGCCTAAATGGCTGCTCAACAAACGCCAACATTTCAAACATTAAGTTGTCTGTTAGATTTGGAATGTTGGGAAACAGAACTGTCATGTTCACACTGACATACCAAAGCCAAGAATTGAAGATGATGTTTGTTGTATGAGTGTGAAGGAGAATATATAATATATAAAAAATAGCAGTTACTTAGCAAAGGAAATTGGAAAGGTATAAACTGATTTGCAAAATGTCAAGAACTTTGTTCAACTCAAAATCTCTTATATTTTAAGTGCAGTGTTATAAGTCCAAAATTTTTCAAATACACTGAAATTTCTATTTTATTCAGCAAGATTTTTTTTGCATTAAATTGATCAAAGGTGACAGTAAAGCCATTTATTAATGATACAACAGATTTCTATTTTAAGTAAATGCTTAATTTATATTAATTAAAGGGTAGGGTTAAGATGAGAAAGTGCATTAAAAAGTGTATCACAGTTTCCATAAAAATAATAAGCAGGACAAATAATAATAAATGTTTCCTGAGCAGCAAATCAGCATATTAGAATGATTTCTGAAGGATCATGTGATACTGAAGACTGGAGTAATGATGCTGAAAATTCAGCTTTGCATCACAGAAATAAATTACATTTTAAAATATATTAAAATAGAAAAGTTATTTTAAATTGCACTAATATTATTACTATTTTTACTATATTTTGATCAAATAAATGTAGCATTTGTGAGCATAAGAAACTACTATCAAAATAGTTTAAAAAAATCTTACCAACCCCATATAGATATATTAAATCATCAAAATCTACTTAATATTTTCCACATTTCAGGAAAAATATGAAGTCATCAACACAAACACAAATGGTAGAGTAAGTGTGTGATTATAACTGTCACATAACAAATGAAAATTTCTTTCTTATCTAAGGAACCAGCTTCATGAGGTGCATCCTGGGATGCTTTATAAACAAAGCAGACTTCATGTTTGCTGGACACTTACTGGCTGCTTTTTCTTTACGATCCATTCTAAACCATCCATTATAAAATGTATAATTTTAAAAACTCTTGTAAAGCGATTCAAGAACTGTTATTTGATATTTTAAGAATTTACCGAAACGCTCCACTGGTGGCACTGAGAGAAAACAGATTTGTGTACTCACCAGCCCTGATGTTGCGTGTGCTGGATCTCAGCTTGATGTGCTTTTGCATTTGTGATGTTGACAGCAGTTCTGCCCCTGACGTCCAACACTTGCCAAACACACACTGGAACACACATGCGCAAAACAAACAGCACTTCCCTCCAACACAAACCATTAATTCAAACACATACCAGTACGTGTGTACGTGTGAGTTCAAACACAGGGTCACGGAAAGTCGATAATACACCAAAAAACTCAATGTAACATTGTCCTGTCCAGCTTTTAAGATCAACTTCAAAGTTGGCGTAAAATGTTAAGAACCAATATTTAATGATTTGGACCTGTTCAACACTATCAGAAAGGGATGTGATGGGAATAAGGAGCTGTTGAAGTGAAATAATAACTGATTCCTGGACATTCACTATGTGAATGAGTGGGCTCATTAGAACATTCCCAGCAGCCCAGTGTTTATAAACAGCCCTAGTTCATCTAACTGATGGATGAACGCACGCTATCTCTCCGTTCTTCCTGCCGCTCCTCAGAGAACATCTTTGCTCAGCCAGGGTTTCACAACCACCCCGACACACTCCTACGTGTCACTACACAATTCAGCTGCAGGCACGCAACTCAAGATATGTCTCTCTCTCTCTCACACACACACACACATAGAGACCCCAACCCCTCTTCTGCTTCATGGGTGGGCCTTTCATGTCCTTCGCTGGGGGCAGAGGGGACATTCTGAGGGTTGCAGATCCCGCCCTGATGCTCTTAACTCACAGGATGCTAATGACAGCAACTGTTATAATGAGGAAAAACAACATCGATGTGTTTTTCCAGGAACAACAGGGCTGCTGATATGAACCATGGGGTAGACAATGTTCTTCCTGAAATGAAAAATGTGTCCAAGAGATTGAAAAAGGCACTGGTTTGGAACCTATTGCGGTACAGAGACAGTATTATTAGGTAGCTAGCACAAAAGCCACGCAAAGGTTATTCCGAAAGGTAGGCAGCACAATTACACAGCTTTCTAAGAAAAAAAGTTATTTTGACCAAATCCAAAGGCAGCATTGCACATATCTCTAAGAAGGAAATCCCATAATGCACTGTGAGCATTTAAGTTGGCGGACAAATTTTACTGCTATGTATTTTTCTATATAAAGGAACACTATTGATATGACACAGAATCGCTCCCTATGGAGATCAATGTTCTTTTATTGTTAAAGGGATAGTTCACCCAAAAATGAAAATTCTGTCATTAATTACTCACCCTCATGTCGTTCCAAACCTGTAAGACTTTCGTTCATCTTCGGAATACAAATTAAGATATTTTTTGATAAAATCCGAGACCTTTCTGACCCTGCATAGACAACGGCATTATAATACTCTCGTGAATGCGCAACAGAGACTGACACGGAAGAGAAGAATTGTTGAATAAAGTCGTTATTTTTGTTTTCTTCGCGCACAAAAAGAATTCTCGTAGCTTCATAAAATTACAGTTGAACCACTGATGTCACATGGACTATTTTAACAATGTCTTCACAACCTCTTTGGGCCTTGAACGTGTCAGCTCCGTTGCTGTCTATGGAGGGTCAGAAAGCTCTCAGATTTCATCAGAAATATCTTAATTTGTATTCTGAAGATGAGGTCTTATGGGTTTGGAACTACATGTGGGTGAGTTTTTCATTTTTGGGTGAACTATCCCTTTAACTAAAACTATTAAAATGTTTGTTTTTTTAACTGACGGCTAAAATATAAATATTAGTGTATTTAGCGTATGAAGTGTAAACTTTAAAGGAAACTGGAAACTAACTGAAATAAATTGAAGTACTAAAATTACTAAACTTATAAAATACAAAGAAATTACAGCTAAATAGAAATGTTTAAAAAAAAATGACAAAAGAACATAAAATTACAAAAACAAACTTTTTTTCAAAAAGAGTAAATTAAAATATAAAAATATTAATAAATACTTAAACAGTATATAAATAATACTGATGGAGGTCCATTTTATTTATATATGTAGGCAGCAAAGGCAACCCACTAGGTTTTGAAACTGAGCCAAATTTCATAAACACCATTAAAAGCTCCGTGCTGAGAACAAAGGTAAAAATGACAACTTTACATTTTAGAAAGGGAATTGTGCAATAATATAAAATCAAATTTGACCATACAATAGCAAATAATAGGATTAGATATAAGTGTTACGATTGAGATAAGTGAAGATGCTCTAGCTGATGAACTTGACCTTTGGCGTCAAAGTTGAAAATCTTCCTCACATGTGGGTACTGGTAATGTGGCAATCCACTGCAAACTCAAATTCATCTCTCGCTGTTCCATTATTTAGCAGCCACTTTTAAAATCCAATCAGTTCCTGATAGACACAACTGTTTCATAATGAATTTTCTTTTCATTCATGACATTACAGAAGCAAAATGAGTGGAAAAAGCAATTTCATGTTGATGACTGGTTTGGAAATATGAATGGGATGTAAACAAATTGATTGTCCACACCAAAAAAGAAAGTTCAAGCATGTTTGGCCTCAGAAAAACAAAAAATCTTTAGTGAGTGTTGTGATACAGAACAGAAACAGAACCCCCCGGCAAAGTCAAAAAAGACTTAAAAATAAGAACTTCAATGAGGGTACAAACTGACTGACAGGTGCAGTGCTAAATCAAATCAAAGGCCACAATATAAAAATTTAAAACATCTTTACAAAAAACACTTTTTGACAACAGATTGAACAAAAACAGCCTATTAACATCATTACAGTACACAGATTAAAGGCAGAACATTTTCAGTTCTTTCTGATTAAAGACTGCTAGATCTGCCAAATGCAGCGTTCATTCCACTGTACATAACAGAAAAATTACACTATTGCATGCGTTGTAAAAAAAATAAAAAAAATTCTGAAGTACAGTACAAACATTACAAAAGTGTTTCAATAAGTCCCTTTGGTGGCAAATATTGAAACAATTAAGAAAATGAACTATTTACCATTAGACAAAAATTCTTTAACCACTGACACTGCTAGGTATAAAACCTTATTGATATAAAATCTAGATAAAACTATTAGAAAAAAAAAAAAAAAGTGATTCTTGTCTGTCAGCTGTGGAAGTGTTAAGCTCAATGTTACATCTCCAGCATTTCATCCAGTCACAGCAGGAATGGGAATTGTTCAGTTATGGAGAAGTGCAGCGGCCTCTTCATCTCCATCTGCAGAATCCCGAGGAGATTTCCTGTACATCATGAACTGCACAGATATCTAAAGAAAAGCGTCAAGGCAAAAAGCTAAAATATTTTCAAACTATTCTGAATGAATTTAAACAAGGCTCAGTACTCATGGGATTCTGACTAACGAGCTTCACATGAAAGGAAGTCACATGACCTCAGTGATGTAAAACACACAGCTGGATGCTATGGCAACAATCAGAGTTTTGTCAATATATGCGACCTGAAGTGATCCATAAGGTCAAACATACAAACATTTATGCAATATTGTCCATAACATTAGTCATGTGACCTTTGACTGCATGTTTTCAAAACAAACCATGTCAATTAATCAATGTAATTTAGCACCAACAAAGAACCAGGTTAAACCAGGTTTTGGGCAAACTTCACAGTTCAGTGTTTTATTTTAGCATCACTGATATTTTTTTTAATAATTTGAATTAGTTTTTATTTGTATATTTTCTCTTTTCATTTAAACTTCAGTTAAATTTTTTGTAATTCTGTTGTTTTCTTTTTAAATATATAGTTTTTATTCATTTCTTTTTCCAGTTTCAAGAAAAAAAAAAGCTTCCTTCGCAACTGGCCAAAATAAAATAATTTTAAAGTTTTTTTTTTTTTTTTGTTCAGTTAATGTTTATTTTTTTATTTTAATTCATTATTGTTCATATTAATAATTATTATTATTTATTTTCATTTACTTTACAATAAAGCCTGATTTATGTCCATTATGATTTTTGGCATGGCATTATTTTCATCAGCACATTTTGTCCTTCAAATTCTCATTTTCATAATGCATCCAGACACAGGTCTATAGGTCCATGATGACTGTGCTGGGAATCTGTGTTGACCTCACTAACAGCTCAGTGGCTAACATGTGGCTTGAAAGGATACTATAAGGTCAAGTGAGAGTGTTCCCAGGCTGCCGATGAGCCAGGGGAGGTGGTGTACGATATAGCTGGCCTCTCCCTGCCCTGGATCTGGGTTCTTCAGTAACACACTGATGCCATATGTTGTGTTTCCCAGAATCACCAGAGCAAATAGGAAAAAAGACACGCCCTCTGTTGACTTCCTCCGAAACTGCAAGACAGCAAGAAATATTTCAACTACACAAAGACGACATATCTGTACATTTTTAAGTGCTGCATGCATATGTAGCATGCAAATGTATGAATAATAACTGTAGTCAGTCACTGCATTGACACAACAGATGTCTGCTATGATTATAGTCTCCACAGCAACATTTAAACATGTAGAAAGTAATTAAAATAAATAAGAAATTATATTTTGCATTATCAATAAGACTTTTAGGGGCTTTAAAGGAATAGTGAAAATTGCTGAAAATGTACTCACGCTCAGGCCATCCAAGATGTAGATGAGCTTGTTTCTTCATCAGAACAGATTTGGAGAAATTTAGCATTAATGAATGGGTGCCGTCAGAATGAGAGTCCAAACAGCTGTTAAAAACATCACAATAATCCACAAGCAATCCACACCACTCCAGTCCATCAATTAACATTTTGTGAACCAAAGACATTTTTAACTTTAAACTGTTGTTTCTAGCTAAAAATGTAAGTCCTCTATCTATATTGGTTCTCGTCTGAATCAGGAGAGAAATATGCTCAGATCAGGTACAAGCTCAGGTCGTTTACAAGAAAAACAGTTCAAAACAGTTCTAAACAAATATGTTGGTGGAGAAAACAACAGGAGATGGACTTTTTCACTGGAATGTGTGTTATTATGGATTTTGGACTCATATTCTGGCCAGAGGAGACAGTTTAAAGTTGAAATACTTTAATGATGGATTTGTTTCTTACAAACATTTAGAAACATTTCACATCACAAGATGTTAATTGATGGACTGGAGTGGTGTGGATTACTTGTGGTTTATTGTGGTGTTTTTATCAGCTGTTTGGACTCTCATTCTGAGGCACCCACTCACTGCAGAGGATCCACTGGTGAGCAAGTAACAATGCTAAATTTCTTCAAATCTGTTCTGATGAAGAAACAAACTACATCTACAGCTTGGATGGCCTGAGGGTGAGCACATTTTCAGCAAATTTTCACTATTGAGAGAAAAACTTCTTTTTGCATAGTGAAATTATTTTAATGACATTTAACCAAAAATATTATCTAAATCCTTTTTTTTTTATATAATGAAATACTGTTGCAAATGTTAGAAATACAGTTGCAAACACAACAATGAAAACATTATGTGCATAATGCATTGCAAAAGAGAAAACAATGTACCACAGCTAGTGTCTAAAATCAAAAGGTTAGAAGACACTGATGAAAGGCAGGAACAGATTACATTTTTCATTTCTCTACTTATTTTAGACTGTAGCAATAGTTACTGCACATATTTAAGCATTGTTTATCTAGCTATATCAATTTTATATCTGCAGTGGCTCGTTTCCAGGTGTCGAGCCACTGCAGGCCCACCAGCCCAGTCTCTGTAATCCTAAATAACAATAAATTTTACTTTCATGTATAATACTACAATTTAAATTATGCTTTTTTTTTTTTGCATTACAGTAATTATCAAGAAATTATGCAAAAAAATCATATTAGTCCTAAAATAAGTTCTTGTTTTTAGCAAAATGTATAGCTTATTTATATGAAAAACACATAAAATGCATTCATTAATTACTAAATAATACTAAAAAAAAAAACCAATTAAATTGACCTTCGCTTGATTTTGGGATGACATTACCTAAACATGTTATGGATAGAGTTTGTGAAATTCATCAACACATACATGCAGTAAGACTTACATTAGTGTACATCTGTGGCAGTCTGGAGCATAAATACAGTACTGAAGATATAGAACCAATGACAAAGCCTATAATCTCCTTTGTGTCAAAGGGCTGAAAAACATGAAAACATCAAGTCTCAAATCAATGCTGCAATCACATAAATTAATGAAGTGCAACTCAACTCAAAGATAAAATGAACTCTACTCACCTGCACCGAACCGCTGTCCTCCTCCATGGCCAGCAGCACCCGACCCTTGAACCCCATAGGCATCTGATCCTCTAGGGCTGAGCGAGGGAGGTTAAGGAGGGAAGATGTAATTCCCAGAAGATATAGCACGCTGACTGCATTCAGCAATGCACTGTTACTGGCTACAGAGGAGAAAGACAGTTCCATGAATTAGCGTTTCAGGCATCAGCACATACTTATAACACTGAAAGCTGAAGGTCAGAGAGAAATATAGTTATGTAGGGCAGTAATGGGACACTGTGAGAGCCATACTTGAGCAGTGTTGTCACTGTTACTATAACTATAATTTTTTTTTTTTTTTCAGGAATTAAAGTAAAGTGTGTGTGTGTATATATATATATATATATATATGTATATACACACACACACACATTTATCACATATTTATTATGTATTATTATGTATTACTTGAAAAGTTCAAGTTAATCAAATTTGTCCTAAGACAAGAATTGTCTTGTTTTGGTTTTAGGACAACTTTAATGAAAGGTTTTGATCCACTTCAAATGTTGACTACTGTGTGTGTGTGTATATATGTGTATATGGGTATATGTGTGTATATATATATATATATATATATATATATATACACACACACACACACACACATTTATCACATATTTATTATGTATTATTATGTATTACTTGAAAAGTTCAAGTTCTTTAAAGTATGTTAATTTATGCACTCAATACTTAGTCGGGGCTCCTTTAGCACAGACTCCAGCATCAGTGAGGTGTGGCATGGAAGCGATCAGCCTGTGGCACTGCTGAGGCACTATTGAGCCTTCAGCTTGTCTGTATTGATGGATCGACTGTTTTTCATCTTTCTCTTGAAAATATCCCATAGATTTCATATGGGGTTCAGGTCAGGCATGTTGGCTGGCCAATCGAGCACAGTAATATCATGGTCAGCAAAGCACTTGGAAGTGGTTTTGACACTGTGGGCAGGTGCTAAAGTCCTGCTGGAAAAGAAAATCAGCATCTCCACAAAGCTTGTCAGCAGATGGAAGCATAAAGTGCTCCAAAATCTCCTGTTAGACGGCTGCATTGACTTTGGACTTGATAAAACACAATGAACCAACACCAGCAGACTACAGGACACACCAAATCATCACTGACTTCAGAAACTTCACACTGGACTTCAAGCAGCTTGGATTCTGTGCCTCTCCAGTCTTCCTCCAGACTCCAGACCTTGATTTCCAAATGAAAAGCAAAATTTACTTTTATCTGAAAAGAGGACTTTGGACCACTGAGCAACAGTCCAGTTCTTTTTCTCCTTAGCCCAGGTAAGATGCTTCTGACGATGTTTCTGTTTCAGAAGTGGCTTGGTAGCCCTTTTCCTGAAGACGTCTGAGCGTGGTGACTCTTGATGCACTGACTCCAGCTTCAGTCCACTCCTTGTGAAGCTCTCACAAGTGTTTGAATCGGCTTTGCTTGACAGTATTCTCAAGCTTGCGGTCATCCCTGTTGCTTGTGCACCTTTTCCTACCCAATTTCTTCCTTCCAGTCAACTTTGCATTTAATATGCTTTGATACAGCACTCCTTAAACAGCCACACCTTTCAGTAATGACCCTCTGTGACTTACCCTCTTTGTGGAGGGTGTCAGTGATCGTCTTCTGGATCATTGCCATGTCAGCAGTGTTCCCCATTATTGTGGTTTCAAAGAACAAGAGATACGCAGAATTTATACTGTATGGATGGTCATTTATTGAAACTCAAATGTAAATATTCTAATATTTTGAGATACTGATTTTTGACTTTCATAATCTCTAATCATCAAAATTAAAACAAAAAAAACTTTTGAAGTGTTTTACTTTACATGTAATGAATCTAAAATATATGAAAGTTTCACTTTTCGAAATAAGTCACAAGAAAAAATGAACTTTTCCACCATATTCTAATTTTCTGAGATGCACCTGTATACACAGTACACACACATATATTATGTAAACAAAAACTTTTATTTTGAATACGAAACAAAAACAAAAAAAAAAGCATGCCAAGCAGGTGTGTCAGGAAAATTATTTCCTGGAGACACATTGCCAAAACAGATGAATGCAAGATATGTCTTGAAAGCAACCAATTACGTAGAGCCTATACTTTTGACACACTTAAGTCACTAGTGAAGTATGATTTCCAACTTACCACTAGATGTCTTATTCTTTAGTTTATAGTAGAAGTACATTGACAGCATTAACAGGTCTGCCAGGACATAGTAAATTGCAGTGTATTTCTAAAGGAGAAACAAGAGGGTGATGAAAATAAATAATAACAAATAATAATAAAATAAAAATCAAGTCAGGCCTCAATTCAAACTACAGCAAAACTAAGATCATTAGATTAAAAAAAAAAACTAACCAATTAGGGTTCATTTTCATTCATTGAGCAGATATTTTATCTAAACTGATAAATAAAGAATGTGACAATTGTTTCTTACCTGTAGTGGAAGCTGATTGGCCAAGAACGATCCAATAAGATTGCACGAGTCGCCGGCCAGCCAAAATAACAGGAACCAAATAGACAGAGCACTGTCCATATTTCCTGTCTTGCAAGAACTGTAGTATTGCCTACAGTAACAGTCAGTATTAGCTCATCATTTCTCATCATGTGCAAAATATGTCATTCTACATATATAAACTACCATTCAAAAGTTTGGAGGCTGGTAAGATTTTTAAAAATGTTTTAAAATTAGTCTCTAATGCTCACCAAGGCTGCATTTATTTGATCAAAAATACAGTAAAAATAGTAGTATTGCAAAATATTATTACAATTTACAATAAGTGTTTTATGTGTTAATATATATTAAAATGTCATTTATTTCTGTGATGCAAAGCTGAATTTTCAGCATCATTACTCCAGTCAATCATTCTAATATATTATTAACTAATAACATTTCTTTCAATAATCAATGTTGAAAACAGCTGTGCTGTTAAATATTTTTGTGTAAAACATGATACATTTTTCAGGATTCTCTGATGAATAGAAAGTTCAAAAGAACAGCATTTATATAAAATGTATATATTTTAAACATTATTAATGTTTACTGTCCCTTTTGGTCATTTTAATGCATCATTGCTGAATAAAAGTATTACTTTCCTTTAAAAAAAAAAAAATCTTACCGTTCCCAAACTCTTGAAAGTTTATCTGGAAGTGTTAAAAAAATATAGCTGTGCCTAAATTAATTTTATATCTATCATGACAAAACTAAGCCATACGCACTGCAACAGCATAAGAGTAGGCCTACTTACGGTAGTGAAGACACCATGAAGCAAACTATCGACAGCAGTCCTAGAACAACACTGGCAATGTCTCTGCCATCCTGGGCACATTCACCCAGTCCATACCAAATCCACTCGATCCCGTGCGGGCAGAGAGAGCTGAAGTTCCCATCACCGCCGAGTACAACCCCATCCGACATCACTGGAAAAACAGCAGCGACGAAACATAAGGAATGAAACTGGCATATCGCTTTCTTATGCAAACAGCCCAGGTGAAATTCTTATGAAAGCAGATGTGCTCCTGGTGGTTTGTCCAAACATAGTACAGTGATGTTTAAACACGTACGGAACCAAAAGACATTACAAATGTGTTAATACATGCGTATACATTTAGCACATTACCTGTGACGAAGATCTTCAGCTGCTGAGGTAGAAAAGTAGCGGTATAATCCGCAGTTCCCTAGAAGAAAACAAGTCGTCAAAACAACGAGGTCATCCTTTAGCGCTGGGGTTGGACAGGCGCGACGTCATCGTCGGTGAACAAACCGGAAGTCTCGCTAGTGATGGGATGTACGACTCATTTTCGTGAATCGCGAATCGATTCTTTTGAGCAGTCCATTTAAGAGATCCGGTACAAAAAAAGAACGATTCAGCTTTTTTTTTTTTTTGACGTTATGACGTAAATGCGTCATGTGGTCCTTGAAATATTACCTGCTCTGTCTAAAATCTTCCATTAAAGCCATATATAGACACAATCTTTTATTAAGCTGTATTAATACAAGATGTAGGCTGTGTCCAGGACAGATCAGCAACCATGATTCAGCTTATAAAACAAAGGTAATTTAGAACCGAAATCTAAAATGAATTTACAATACTACAATTACTTATTAAAATAAGGTGGTTCTATATTTGTAGCATTTCGTAGAAACTCGAGAAGCGCTCGAACGATTCAGTGCCAATCGTGAACGAATCGTTCAGATCCATTTTCTAAACCGGTTCGACCGATCGCTAACACTTGAGTCAAACCGTAGCTTGTGTCAGTTTCGCGATCACAAATAAAAGAAAGCAGCTGATACCCCGAATATGAATATAATACTTGATTTAAAATATATCCCTTCATATAATGAAACTATAATACTAACGCTTAATTTAAGTAACAACAATAAATCTCTACAAGTCATTTGTTTTGGTCAGCACAGCACAGTTTAGGCACTACATATGGTGATCAACATGTCTCACATTTTCACAGATCAAGATTAAGCTGTTTCAGTGTTTTTGTATGTCAAACAACACACCGTTGATTAACTGTGTTGAGTAGAGCTTCGAGCCGCTAGCTTTAAAAATGAACTAAATGCATTACCTATGTGTAATGGAAAAGGGGGGAGGGGGATCATAAGAATTTTCTTTACCTTATTAGACAATGTAACGCTTCGTCTCCTCCACAAAAACAGCGGTTCCGCTCATATCAGCTGATCATCACGCTTGACTTCACAAATGTCCATTCAGCAAAAACAGGACGCGCAGGTGTGACGCATAAAGTGATTTTCTAAGAGTCTCTAGGCTGCCGAAAAGAGCATGTATACAAGGCAAACTGAAACATCTGAGTTTACACGACTGTATAAGGCGCCAAATATGTAAAATACAGCGGACGTCGGGGCTAGAATTCACCATTTGAACTCCAGTAAATGTTTTTCATTGGTAGGTTCATAAGTCATTGCCTGTATAGAAATAACCTAAATTCTTGACTACAAAAAGCTTTCGCAAACTATTGCCCAATTCACTGAACACAGGCTGAGCATTTCTGGAAACATATCTCAGTGAAATATGCTGCCATAATGAAACCTGCCATTAAGAAGTTATGCACTGATTAAACCAATTATGAAGCACCAAATATCAAACCATTGTGAAATGTTGTAAATAATAAATCTGTATAAAACCCACGTGACAACTTGCCTTAATCTGACACTTATACAAATACCCCTGACATCAAAACCAAAGACTATAGGAACAAAACAGTTCAACATTGAATGTAGATTTCAATAACTGCAATCATATGGTTGACTTATCTGAATGTATGCCGCTTCTTATCCCAACAGTTATAGGAAAAAATATTTTGTTTTGGAGAATAAAATTCAGAGGTATCTTAAGAGGGTTTTATAATTGTATAACACTGCCTTTTTAAATGTATACATTTTGCTCTTATTCGATTTCAAATGAAAGAAAAATCCAAATGAAAATGTTAAAATATTTCACTTTGACATTTAGGGTGTATTCACACCAGGAAAGTCCGATAGTTCACTTGCTTTGGTCCAGACCAAATAGAACGTTTTTTTGTTTGTTTGTTTGGTACGGTTCGCTTTCACACTGCCCTTTTTGCAAGTGAACCAGAAATTGTAAACAAAACAACACGTGTGCCAAGGTCATCCATTCATTGGACAGAAATTCTCAAGCAGGGAAAACAGGAAGTGTAAAAACAGGCTAATCATGGATATCTTTCGTAGTGCAATTTTTATTCTTTTACTGATTTGCTGTTATGAGATACTAACGCAATATGAAGAAACTTATGAGCATCAAATGAGACAATGTCATACGATGTAATTACAACTTGCCGAAAATAAAATCTATAGATATAAAATACTTAAAGCATATCAAAATGTTAGTTTAAACATTTAACCTAGATAAATGTGCGCTAGGCGCATATCCAATCGTTTATGCGGAGAGTGGAAGCTGAAGCGCGCTTCAGGACATCAGTGGAAACAAATTAAATACTCCGTAATTGTTGCTCATAAAGGTAAGAATAATACATCGTTCGGAACTGTAAAGGGTCTATTTTTATTTGTGTGCACTCACAATATCAAGAAAACGTAGTGCTTTTCTAAAATAAAGAAAACTAATAGGATGCGCTTGCCGTCCCAGTCTTGAACAGGAGCGCTTCACAAAAATGAACCGAAACTCAGTGAATATTTTCCTTACAGACATGATGAATATATATCTATAGAAAGCTTTGAATTACTACAAAACGAAGTAATTCATATCTAAAACAAAAACTCTTTCATTATAATCTGTAAAGATGCATTTCTTTCTAAAGAAGTGTCCAATGAGGAGATGGCGACTCAGAAAATATTAGTTTATTAATAAATAATTCAAATATCTCCTTACTGTTTTCCCCAGACACATACATTGTAACTTTTGCTGGGGCTTTGCGGCAAGCTTTAGCCTATTTAGTGCGCTCATGTCACGTTGCTGTGGGCGATATGGTCACGAAAACTCATATTTGCACACGTTTTTAAGTATTGCCGGTTTAAAAACAAGTGATTTAAGCGAACCGTACCAGAGTTCGTTTGGAACCGAACCGAGACCACCTCTTCAGCTGGGTCTCGGTTCGGTTGTTTGGTGCGCACCAGAGTGCGATTGCTGTATTCACACCTGCCCAAAAGATCCGCACCAAAGGGGAAAACGAACCAGAGTTCGTTTTAATCGAACCAAACAAGACAGGTGTGAATACACCCTTACTCAACATTTAAGGTTATAACCATTCTAAATGTAACACTGGCAATCCTATAAACAGTGCTTGTTGAAAGTACTTTAGTATTGGCTTTGTCAGGTGGCACAGACACCCATTTAATATGCATCTTTTGAGCTAAAGGGTCTGCGATTAAACTTTCCAACAATCCAGAAGTCACTGTTTTATTGAAAATAAAGATCAAACTTTCTCCTATTGAAGGGATTTCAACTGCAGGAATAAGAAAATACACATGCAAAGTAAGCAGGTAGGCCATATATGATAAACTATCATACAACAGTAGGGAGAGATGAGTGTATCATTTATAAAGTATCATTCACAATAGATTTACAAATATAATAATAACAACTCATAGTTTAAGAAAGAAAAAAAAAAGAAAAACATGTTATTTACTGAATCAGACCAAAACAAGACTCTTTAAGTCTGTACAAGTGTCTTCATCGACACCCAACAATTCATTCGTCGATCCTCCGATGACGACACCAACGTCCACAACGCACTTTTAAAAGTTCTCACGCAGTCTGTACAATGGAGCGTCAGGGTTTGGGAGAACATGAAATAAACCAAGCATCTGAATCACATCAGTTCCAGCATTATCCCACCCTTCAGAAACAGAATAAAACTGGGCTTTAGAGGAAGACAGTTTATTTTTCGCAGATGTTTCCTCATTTTCTTCACTTGATGTGCAACAGCTTCTCGGCATCCACCTTTAAGCGTTTGCGTTTCGGTTGTATGAAGTCATCGTCAGAGTCCTCCGAATTCTTATCGGCCTCAGCTCGCACCTCCTTCTCCACGGCTACCAGGAACGTCTGTTCGGGAAAAATCTCCAGCAGTTTCTCCTCAAAATGCAGACTCACAGCTTTGCCCGCCTCTGCCACTTCGGAGTCGGCCTAGGAGAGGGAGGAGAGGGGAAAGAGTGTAGAAATGTGAGGAAAGGCGAGGAGAGAGCAGGTGGAATGCAGGCCCAGGGATGAACAGGTGAGGAGGAGGAGGAGAGAAGCACAGAAAGGGTTAAAACTCCTATTTCGGCTGCTTTGGGTGCCAGCACTGCTGAACCCATCAGTGTGGTGTACGAAACATCTTACCTGAACATTACTCTGTTTCTCCTCGTCATAAACCTGGATTATTCGAGACATCTAAAAAGGGCAACGACACCACAAAAAAAAAAAAAAAAAAAAAAAAGGAAGAAAGAAAAAAAAAAAATACAAAAGAAAAGGGGGAAGAAAGATTTTATACCATCCACACAGTGAGGCCGCAGCCTCATCTGTATTTAAAAATGTCCAAGGAGCACAATTTTCGGTTTCATCATAATAAATGCCTTTCAGTTAGAAGGCATAAGCAAACGGCCTCTATATATTCATGAAGAAGAAAAGCTAGAAGGGGATTTGCCTTAAAAATATGAATTTAAAAAAAAAAAAAACAGTTCCAGTAATGATGACAAACAAACTAAATGCAACAGAGATAAACTGGATGGAAAAATTACAGAAAATTCAGAAATAGTTCATAATAACGTGCTTCTTTGACATGAATGCCACAATCATCAAGTTTTGTGAAGACAGTAAAATGTCTACCACATTTTACAGTTATCTTCAGACAGAAATAACATTTCAGTAACCCTATTAAATCATTACAATGGCAGTGCTACAGTTCATAATATGAGTTTTTCTACTGTTAAACTTACTTTTCTAGTGTTAGTCATTTTTCCCAACAAAAAAACACACTATTTGTGAATTTCAAGCATACTGTGGCCACTGTGATGAACTCAGACAGCCCAAACCGATCAAATCCATCCACCGAAATGACCTAAAGTGGATGTGCACATCCTTTGGTAAAATTGAAGCCGAAAATCCCTATAACATCCAGTGTGTAACTATCACGTATTTAATTTGATTCATGTATTGCCACCGCATTTAAAATGGCAGCTGTTGCAGATGTAAAATTAATGGCACAACTGAGATTTGCTGTCAATAACACAAACTTCAACATGCAACAACACTCAAAACTTTCATAATTAACTAAATGGTAAAAATGATGTATTAAACACAACTTGGCAAGGTTATTATAGTTGACTTTAACTAAAACCATTTTCATTACAAAAACTAAAAAAAAAAAAAAAAGTGTCAAAATTAAACTGAAAATGGAAAATATAAAAAATGGATTCAAAATATTAATAAAAACTATAATAGTATCTCAGTGATAGTAAAAAAAATTCTAAAATCAAATAAGTTGTGTACATGGGATGCGATTTTGAATGCATCAGAGCCATTTAGTTTTATTTTACAGTTTCACAGTAACTAAACATGTACACTTTACATACGGACTCCAAAAAGACCCCATGAAATCGAAATGAGAGTTTTACTCCATTTATGTTTGCTTTAAAGTTACCAATATTATGCTAGTGCAAAAAGCTGAGAAATTTCACTTATTCTTTAGAATGAGAATGTCCCTCGTTGCAACTAGCAAAACTTGCAATTAAAGCATGTTGGCCATTAAAAAAAAAAAAAAAAATTGTATATATATATAAAAAAAATATATATATCAAGGACCCACCCAAACTTCCGTTATCAACAGGAAATACATAAACTCATGGAGTTTGCTTCATGGGGCCTTGAATGAATGTCAGAAACAGTGAATGACTGAAAAACTGACATTCATATCATGCATTTGATTGTCATTTTTATTGTTCAGATAAAACTGAATAATCATCAGATGTATCATACAAAAACACTGCGCAACATTAAAATAAACATCCCTTCAACAACGTGAAACATCACAAAGTGCGTTAGCCCTATGACAAACACAAGCTCAACATCAACATCCGCTGATTAATGCTCGGCTTGACTGAAACCATTCTTTTAACAGTTAGTACTGGTGACCATATAAGGCAGTGAACTCATGCAATCATCACATGTTCTCATGCTGTGTAGCTTTAGTGTATTTCATACTCTCTTAATACTCCATTTACTCTTACATTTCTTACATGCAACTTCCCATCGCACCCCACACTGGTTAAGGACATGCCCCGAACTCACCTCATTATATTTGGCACAATTGCTAAAGACCAGGCGCACGTCGGACACAAACTCTTGAGGGCTCTTGTAATGCAGAGGATGTTTTCGCTGCAGTTTCCGCTTTACCAGGGTCAAATCCATTGGATGCTTTATTATTTTATAGTAATTGGGTACCTGGAGAGAAATCAAGGCTTCAGCGTTAAAACTATAATGTTGAACATGGGGATCTCTTCCAAAACCAAATAATCTGCACATCAACTCAACATTTTTAGGTATTTATATGTGCATCCCAAATGAAAAAGAACTATTATGTTTAATAGATTTAGCCAAAAGCAATGGCTGCATTGTTGTTTAGGCCCATAATGCATTGCAGCAAGCTCACATTTCTCTGCTCCAGTCTTGTTAGCTAAAACTAAAACTATTAAAAATCATTTTTATTAATTGAAATGAAGCTGAAATAAAATAGAAATGTTACATGAAAGGCTTAAATTAAAAAAAATAATTAGAAATGTTGTAAATAAAACAAGTTAAAGTTCTAAAAGTACTAAACTAAAACAAATAAAAATCAAGTGAAATAAAAAATAACACGAAAATAATGACAAGTGCACATGATAAAATTACTAAATTAAAACTATTACAAATCATTTTCAATAACTGAAATGAAGTTGAAATAAAAAAAATAGATAAAAAACAAAAACTTGGAAAAAAAAACATACAAGCAAAAATTAGAAATGTTGCTAATGTAACTAAAATAAAATATGTTAAAGTACTAAAATAACTAAACTAATTTAGAAATAAAAATAAGTCAAATAGAAAAAAAATATATAAAATGACAAAAGCACATTTAAAATTACATAACATTAAAATAAAAACTGAAAATATAAAAATAAAATTCTAAATATTGATACTATACTAATATAACTAACTCAGCTCAGCAGAGAAATGATTATTTAAAAAAAAAAAAAACATTACAGAGTATAGACAGAATATTAAAATTTCACTCTCTAGTAGTGTATACTTAGTGTTGCCTAATATCTAGATTTTCTAGAGTATCCCTTGTAAGGAAAGACAATTTAATTGGCGGCCATCTTATTAGTGCCCTACAGTCATGGAAGTACAGCTTCTACATATTATGAATAAGGAAAGACTGAAATCCGTTTGTCAATGTGACATTTAAATAACATTTCATATCAGAAATAAAATCTGACAACAATGACGTTGTCAGATTTAGAAGGCAGGTCCCCATGTAGACTGCAGGACAGCTCACTAGATTTTAGAACAGAGCCATGGACTGAAGTAGTCATGAAAGAGCAAAGTGAGGGGGTATATAAGACCAAATCCAATGAAATTACAAAATTATTATTACCCGTCAGCCTGATGCATTATTGCATTCACTCAGTGATGTAATTACACAAGAATCATAATCCTGCTATGACAAATAACAGCAGGAAATGGCCCAGAGGCTCAATACATGTTTGAAAACAGATGACTGGAGTCACTATAGATGCACATGTGAGTGATGTTGCTGTTTTAGAAGCTTTATTGCAATAGTGTTAATGACCTTGCAGCGAGGCAGCAATTAAATATTACTGGTACTGAGCAATGGTCCAATTGCACATCTGAGCTTTGCCCTTTAAGAACACTTCATCAGAAACGTCTGCATTTATGGGAAATAAGGATATTGTGGGCTTGATGGAAACTCACCGATGCAGGAACAGGCTCTTGAAACTCTGTACTGAGCTCATGACAAAACATGTGCAGTAGCAAGCGCTCACAACGCTAAAAATACAGGAAGAGGAGAGAAGATGAATCATTAACAAACTGCAATTGTGTAAAAACTTAATATACTCATGAGGAACTCTGGTGGAAAAGGTTTATAGATCATATGTGACGCTGGACCACAAAACCAGTCTGAAGTAGCACAGGTATATTTGTAGCAATAGCCAAAAATACATTGTATAGGTCAAAATTATAGTTTTTTTCTTTTATGCCAAAAATCATTAGGATATTAAGTAAAGATCATGTTCCATGAATATATTTTGTAAATTTCCTACCGTAAATATATCAAAACTTAATTTTTGATTAGTAATATGCATTGCTAAGAACTTCATTTGGACAGCTTTAAAGGCGATTTTCTCAATATTTGGATTTTTTTGCACCCTCAGATTCCAGATTTTCAAATATTGTCCTATCCTAACAAACCATACATCAATGGTAAGCTTATTGATTCAGCTTTTATGATATATAAATCTCAATTTCAAAAAATTGACCCTTATGACTGGTTTTGTGGTCCCGGGCTCACGTATCTGATTGCTAGGTCACTCAGGTTCACATTTTTATCAAATATTTTAAAGCCAAGCGTTACTGTCTCACAATATACTGTATGTAATTTGTGTTATATTACTTTTTATAGTGCCTGGTATGAAGTATTGGGATAAATTAAATCAACGAAAGTCCTCATTAAAAGCAATCTTACTTGGCCAATCTACCAATTGGGGTAAAGTACTGCGTGCTCCCCATAGTTCACTCATTTTCTGACTATGATTGTGTTTGTTTCTCAGTGTGACTCACTCGTTGGTCCTCCGGACTCATTGCCATCTCACTCTTGTCCTCCTTACTGGGTGGATCGTCATCACAGTTGTATTCCATCTCTGGATTTGTGAGACTTCTGCAGAAGGTGCACATCCAATCTCCACTGCAGCAGAAAGAAGGTGTAACATAATTTAACAAACAAAAATCAGGAATTAGCTTTAAAACCTAAAGGGAACTGATCAGATTTTTACCCTGAATTCCATTTCTAAATATTAGTTAAAGTTTCTGGCACCACAAACAGTCATAATTTAGGTTTAAGAATATTTTCCACCCTCTCGCTGACCTACAAGCTGTTATGCTACTGAATTTTTATGACCACAATATGTAAATGATCTTTGTTATGACTGGCTAAACAAATTGGCCAGTTATTTATCTCTCCACTCATTTTGTTTACCTGAGTTAAGTATTAGTGCAAAAAAAAAAAAAAATAGAATAGAATAATTAATTTAAAATTGATATTATACTACTTCACCCTTTTAGAGCCAACCCATGGACTAAAAGCATTCTCTATTCTTTTTCTATTCTATGTACTTGTTTTCTTTTTATTCATTATAAAAAAAATGACCCTCTAACACTAATGTTCTCTATTCTTTTGACTTATGGAGAAAAAAAAAAAAATATATATATATATATATATAACTTTCTACTTGTAATGCATTAGACTATTAGACTAACCAAGACTTGTCACAGCGCTTACATATTATTGCTCTTTTGTTGGTTCTGATTGCTTCTATTGTCCTCATTTTTAAGCCACTTTGGATAAAAGCGTCTGCTAAATGACTAAATGTAATGCTATGCTAGCTTCATTAGCACTGTAAATGTGTGCTCAGTGCCCCAAGATGGCGGCGCGGTCAGACGCAGCGGCTACTCCGGGTCCCAAAGACGGTGCTTTTATGTCTTTTAATGTCGTCTGTTCGTCTCCATATAGTGTCAATTTACCGCTAATTCATAAGGAATTCACTCCAAAACACATCTATGATCGCCAAAGTCTTTTGGATATCGGCAACGCATACAAACACCAACTCTCGCCGGCGGCTACTGAGAAGCTACGAGGCCTTTGTTTACTGCTGAAGCCGGACCTCGAGACCGCGGCCTCACCTACTGATGCTACCCGCACAAGGCGGCGTCGCAAGCGGTGCGAGAGAGGACGGAAGCGCGGTAAACGCGGAGGTATACGAGCTAGGCTAAGGGCTAACCCCACAAGACCGGCTCTTCCAACACTCATGCTCTCAAACGTTCGCTCTCTGGAAAACAAACTGGACTTAATTCAACTCAGTCGGTCTACACAGCATGAGGCAAGGGATTGTTGTGTGTTTGTTTTCACTGAAACATGGCTAAACGACAACATCCCGGACTCCGCCATTCAGCTGCACGGGCTAAACTGCTACCGAGCCGACAGAGACTTCTCACTGTCTGGTAAGACTCGCGGGGGTGGCTTGTGTGTGTATATCAACAAAGAATGGTGTAACAATGCTGCGGTATTATCAAAACACTGTTCATCGCTGGTGGAGTTTATGTTTGTGAAGTGCCGACCGTTCTATCTGCCGCGGGAGTTCACGGCCATTGTTATTGTCGCGGTTTACATTCCCCCGTGTGCAAACGCTAAGGACGCGCTTCGTGAACTGTATAGCGCCATCAGTGAACAACAAACAAATAACCCCGACGGCTTTTTCATCATAGCCGGTGACTTCAACCACGCTAACTTAAAGACAGTTTTGCCAAAGTTCTACCAACATGTGAGCTTTGCAACAAGGGGAAAAAACACACTGGACTTTGTTTACACAACAGTAAAGAACGCGTACAAGGCTGAACCCCGCCCCCACCTCGGGTACTCAGACCACATCTCTGTTATGCTACAGAGAGGAAGTGGCACAGCTGGCTGAATGGTGTGGTGCCAACAACCTGTCCCTCAATGTGAGTAAGACAAAAGAGGTTGTGATGGACTTCAGGAGAAACTCCGTTGACCACCCCCCACTGACCATCGACGGCTCAACCGTGGAGAGAGTCAGTAGCACTAAATTCCTGGGGGTGCACATCACAGAGGATCTCACCTGGACCACCAACGTCACGTCACTCAACAAGAAGGGACAACAGCGCCTCCACTTTCTCCGCCGGCTGAAAAGGGCAAGTCTCCCTCCACCCATCCTCACCACCTTCTACAGGGGCACCATTGAGAGTGTGCTGACCACCTGCATCACTGCCTGGTATGGGAACTGTAGTGCTGCTGACCGCAAGACCCTACAACGGACAGTGAACACTGCCGCAAAGATCATCGGTGCCCCTCTCCCCTCCATCCTGGACATTTTCCTTGCACGATGCTCCAGCAAGGCCTCCAGCATCGTGAAGGACCCCACCCATCACTCCTGCAACCTCTTCCAGCTCCTGCCATCAGGTAGAAGGTACCAGAGTATCAAAGCTCGCTCTGTCAGATTGCTCAACAGCTTTTTTCCCCAGGCTGTGAGAGCTCTTAACTCCAATCTCCCTGTCCCCCTCTGAAACTATGAACACCTCATGGTTTCATTCAACCATATGCACCAAATTGATGGCTAAAACAGATTATGTGTTTTGAAATGCTATTGGTAGAATCTTAGAAAATTGACAATTTGTCACTGGTGTTACAAATAATAAAATAAAATAACTAGTCATTTATAAATAGAAATGCTATTGGTGGCATGTAAAATTTTAGATAAAATAAGAAAATAAAATAATATGCTGTTGGTGGCATCTTAAAAATCAAATAAAAATAATAAAATTTATTTAAACATAAATAAATATAAATTGAATGTATACTTAATAAATTTATAATAAATAATAAAATAATATAAAACAAAATAAAAATAATATAAAATAAAATAAGAATTAATAAATAAATTAGTAATTTATAATTAGAAATGCTATAGCTGGCATCTTAAAAAAAACACTAAAATAAAATAAAATAAAACTCTAGTCAGTTATGATTAGTAAATGTAAAGATGTAAATAAATACAATCAGCTTTTATGGGATTTTCCTACATTTAGATAATGAATAGAAAATGATCAGCTGTTAACCAAAGTGACAGACCCCTAGGATTAAGTGTCGTGCTCAAGGACACATTGTTAATAGTTCAGGGATTTCCAAGGGTTCAAACCTATAACCTTCAGTTACAAGACCAGATGTACTACACAATAACACCATTAATGCTGAATTAAATATGTTGCATTATCTGTTTAAATAAAGCCACATTTTTTTACCTGGGAGAAGACTTGAGTGTTGGGATATGGCACGTCATGTGGAAGACTTTAGGACAGCGATCACAGCACAGCAGCTCTCCTCCATTCTGACACACAGCACACCAGTCCTCGTTCGGATCGTCTTCCTTTCCTACAGTGGTCTGGCTGTTGGCGTTAGCGGTGCTCCCCTGCTGACTACAATTTGATGTGGTGGTCCCATTGGTTAGAGGTACGCTGGAGTTTGGGTTCGTACAGGATGAGAGCTGATCGCTCTGTGGTTCAGATTTAACATTTTCACCAAGTGTTCTTAAAATGTCCTGGACTGAACCGGTGGACACAGAGCCGAGGATGGGAAGAGGGGGAGTTACGCTTCCTTCTGGGCTGCTCATCTGGTTTGAGGAAGAACAACAACAACAAAAGACATTGTACAACATGAGACAATCTGTAACTCTTGGGACTTAGAAGGGAAAAAGAAGCTTGTTATTCATATTTGAAAGAAACTTGTAGGTAAATACCATGCAAGCACTCCGTCTACCATCTTTACAGCGCTCTGTTTTGACGTTTGCTCCGGAATAGCTACATTCTTCCTCAACTCCTGGTTCCTGTTTGACCGTCACCCGGTCCACTGTCTTGCTCCCCATCCCAGGTCTACCAGCTGACCCACAACTGAACCCAAGACACAAAAAAAAAAAATTTTTTCATTCAATGTCTCTTTGTTCAGATATACAATTCCTAAGCTATAATTAACAACTGCTGATGTTACTGCAAGAAACAAGACTTTTTCTTTTTAAGGGGAGACACCCCAGGTGAATAGGGTCAAAAAAATTAACTAATAGATATTACCATACTTACACAGTTGATTGATTACAATGTTTTTTTAAATGTTTTCTGAAAAGCTATGTTTAAATATGCATATGAGGTGTTATCTAATTAAATATCCACTAATTTGCATAAAATTCTAGATCAAAAATCTCAACATTGGATGAAGCCAGGTTCAAAATTCTTTTCATTTTTTGTTGACATATTAGGGTCAGAGGGGATTTTGCATATCTTTTTTTAAAATCACTCCATAAAAAGCCATAAAATGCCGTAAAAAAATAAATGAAAATCACACCAGAAAACAGCCATTTTTTTAGAAATAAAATGTTGTATAAAACCAGGCATATATATGAACAAACCCCTCTGTAAAAACCTTCAGAATAAAGATAGTAATCTTTATTCTGAAGGTTTTTACAGAGGGGTTTGTTTGGTGTATGTAAGTGTTACTGAAGTGAAGATTTTTGGCTCAGTGGAGGAGAAAAATCTCATTTTGAGAAAACAGCCTTTAAAAGATAAGTAATGTAATAGAAAAGTACAGACAGAAATAGATAAAGTGCTATAATAGAAACACTTAAAGGTGTATTTTGGATGTTTTCTTTCCATTAGTCTGAAAAAATACTTCATGAAAAGCCAAAAAGCTCAAAATTAACAGGTTTAAGCATGATAAAAAAAACCTGTGTTTTTGCCTGTAGTGTCTCGCCTTAAACCGTAAATGACTGTGAGGTAAAGAAATGCAAATGCTGACCTGCCCCGGCTGCCCGTGCTTGACGTGCTGGATGGACGAGCTGGAGTGTGAGAATTAGATAAACCTAGAGAAGAAGAGACACAGAGAATTAAATCTTTAGAAAATGAACAGGTTAGCAGACATTTTTACAGCTGAGGGCAAAACCAACCTAAATTATATAAAAGAGTCTAGGTTTTAATAATGCATATTTTTCCAAGAGCCACAAAATGCAAAATGAATCAGAATTTTGTAAAACTGGTAAATAATCAATCAACTTAATATATGCCGATGGTTATCGCTGACATGACCATGAAATTCTGGATGCCATGGGACCATTCGCAAAGAGCTTGATTGACAGGCGATCTGACCAATCAGAACGTGGATATTATGTGCCGCCGCTGCTATCCGCCATCTTGCCCAGCAGCTACGGTCAGTCTCCATAGAGATCCATGTTGAAACAGGGTAAAAAAGATTGACTGAACTGAAACTTTTTCAATATAACGAAATAAAAAATGTGCGCAGGGTTAAGCTGCGCTGTTGTTGGCTGCCACAGTAACGGCAAAAAGCTAAGGAATTCCTTTTAAAGGGATAGTTCACTTTGAAATTAAAATTTGATATCTATCAGCTTACCCCAAGGGCATCCAAGATGTAGGTGTCTTTTTTCTTCAGTAGATCCAACTTTGATATTTTTAGGTCAAACCGTTCTAGTCTGTCAGTCATATAATGGCAGGTATAGGTCACTGTATCTATAAGAGGGAAAAAGAACATGCACAGAGGAAACTAAATTCAAACAATTTCCATCGTAATTCACTGATGCCTAAGACACGAAACGAGCGGGCCGAGAACGAACAGACTTATGTCGTCTTTGCCTTCTTGTACACAACCATAAAACTAAGGACTGTGCAAGCGTATTCGGGGTGTGTGACGTGTAAGCGCCAGCACGGCGCGAGAGATCAGTTCCGGCGCTTGCGCAGACTAAGCCAGAGCGCGTGCATCCGGTGTGTGATCTCCGCCGGAAGTGATCTCTCGCGCCAGAGCGCGCGCGCGCACGTCACACACCGGATGCGTGCGCGCACTCAGATCACTTGGACATGGTTGTGTACAAGAGGTAAAAAACGACATAAATACTGTTCGTTTTCTCACACAAACCGCTCGTTTCGTGTCTTAGGCCATCAATGTGTAGTTACGATGGGGAATTGTTTAATTTGGATTTCTCTGTGCATGTTCTTTTTTCCCTCTTATAGATACAGTGACCTACACCTGCCATTATATGACTGACAGACTAGAACGGTTTGACCTAAAAATATCAAAATTGGAGCTACTGAAGAAAAAAAGACACCTACATCTTGGATGCCCTTGGGGTAAGCTGATAGATATCAAATTTTAATTTAAAAGTGAACTATCCCTTTAAGTACTTGTTTTGCATACCAGAAAATATCTGTCATGTCTGGCGCTGTATGCATGGCTAAAAATAAAAATAATGTTAAAATGTGTGCTCTTATCATTCTGTGGATAAAATCCAGTGAACTTTGCCCCGATCAGGAGCTGTTTATGCACGTGTGCTCATCTGTTTTCAACGCAGCTAATGTTAACCTCGCGTCGCTTCATGTCATCTTCCCACTCATCAAACTATGACAGGTCCTTCACTGCAAAAAGACGGTCATTGCGACACTCTAAAGTTATGAAACTATGGCGCCATGTGCTTTTTTAAACCATTTTCATAGGTTTCACGTTATATTGTTGGCTCGGAAAATATGTAAATGCGCATGCCCAGTAGCCGCAGCTGTATCCCTTCTAGCCTTGACCACAAATCAGACAAGAGAGTAGATTAACTTCGGTGGACTTAAACTTTAAATGGTGTGTTCCACGGTTGTAATAAAATACTGATGTTTATTCATTTTCATTTCGTGCTTTACGTAAATATGAAAAGACGATCGGATCACGTGTTTGAACTGAGGCAATACAGCAATCTGTCACGACACATTAAAGAGCCACAAAACGGTATTTATTTGATGAATTTCTTTAAAAATGACAATTTAAAATCTGAGAGTCCTGAGACCTTGTTTCATACCAGAAGAAACCTGCTCTGTCTTCTTTGTCAGTTTCCTCTTTGCTCTGCGATGTATTTTTCACTACGTGAGAACATGATTTGTAGTGTGAGAGCGGTACTGTTTGTCGGGGGTGGCAACAGTAACTAAGGAGGGCGGGTCTTTGCGAACGGTCAATTAAGTGTCATAAAAAATAGCATTTAACAAACTTAGGTACACATTTTGAATCAAATAAATCATTTTAAAAAATAATTTACAAATGTATGTTTTAATTTAAGCCTTTGTAATAAAATAAAATGCACTGGGAAGAATAATATGAATAATATTTTAAATATTAAAAATGTTTAAAACATAACAGCTGAGTTAATTTGGAGAAGTTATAAAATACTGCACATTACCACCCTATATTCACTTAAAAAATTTTTATTTGGAATATAAAGTGCAAAACAGTGTTAATATTATTTATATAATATAACAGTATTTAAGCATATTTTAAATTTGTTTTCGTTTTTATATTTTCAGTTTTCATTTTCATTTTAGTAATTGTTATTTTTATTTATTTTTTTATTATTTTTTTTTTTTACCAGCTATTTTAGCAGTTTTAGTAATTAAACTTATTTTAGATAGCTGCCAATGCAACATTTCTAATCTGTGTTTACACTTTAAATTTTCTTTTTTCTTTTTTTTTTTTAAATCAGTAACACTGGTGCACAGCAATGCATATATATGCTAGCTGGAGTTGTTGGCGAGATTGGCACATAGGGTTGTGTGGTGAAGTAGCATATGGCACTGAGTGTGCATTAATAATGCTAGTGGAGCTAATGCAGCCTGAGCCCCAGGGTTGGTGCATATGGTTGGATGAGAGACTTTGCCATACGGAACCTGAGGCACTGAACAGGCAACTAGTGCAGCCTTGGCCCCCAGGGTGGTTGGATAGGAGTTTACGCCATATAGTATTTAAAGCTAGGGATGTGCGGGACTAGTTGACTAAATGGTACAGCTCCTACTAGTCGACACTGAAAACGATAGTCTCATTACACGAGAAAAAAAAAACATGATTTTATCATTCAAATTACCATAATTTTAACATTACATTTTAAATTACAAGTTAAAATAAAACGTTTGAAAAGAATACATATGAAAATATTTAAATATATAAATATTTTTAAAAGTGTATCTGGGCGGAAACTACATTTCTATCTCAGACCTCGCGTGCGTTTTCTTCGTGTCAGTTGCGGCGAGCTCAAAATGACCACGCGAAAGACCAGCAAGGTGTAGGATTTTTTGAATTAGAAGGAAACAGAAAAGTTGTGTGTAAACTGTGTAATGTCAAATTGGCTTACAGTAACTACTGGAGTGATGTGTAATCATATTCAATACAGGCTAATACGTAGCATTAGCTTAGAGCTAGCCAAAGTCAGCAAGTGTCAATCATGTCATACACTACAACCCGCCGCCGCTGCAATCCCATCCGCACCGTCTATTCCTCTAAATGAAGACCCACCTTGGTGGTGGTGCGGGATTTCCAGGCTCTTTTCGAAACATTTTTAACTTCAGTGCCGAGCGCATTTTTTTCAAGTGCAGAATCGCCTCTAGTCTCGTCATTCGCCAGACCACATTGACAGGTTAAATTCACTGAAAAAATACGCATGATCTGAGTAAATAAAACGAGCATTGTTTTGTTTTTAGACGATATAGCCTACATGAAGTACATTTTTAAAAGCCGTTTTAATGCTATTCCTTGATAAACTTACCTACTGTTTTTGACTTGTGTTTTAATATGTTGGCTAACGGTGAAGATGAAGAATTCTGTCACTCTACTCATTGATTTTCCATTTCTGCATTGCTCCAGCCGATTTGAATAAATAAGCTATACACTGGTTTATGTTGAGTGTATGCTCTTCTTTTTTTTCCACCTAAAATTAAATGATGATAACATGAGGCAAGCATATGGCATAATCTTGATCTATTTTTAGCGGAATTCATTGAGTGATTTGACAGTGTGATTCAAAGATGAAGTATTTCAAGTGTGGGCTGTTATATAGACACACGCAGTTTTTTTTTTTTCCTTTTGCCATTTTTTGGGGGTTTCAAGCTTTTAGACTAGTCGACTAGTCGGATATAAAACTTCCGTTTAAACAACAGTCAAATTAGTCGTAGCGCACATCCCTACTTAAAGCATGACGAGTATGGCATATATAAACATTATACATACCAAATACTGATCTGCATAAATATTTCATGACATTATTTAAATGCATGCTAATTTATACAAACATTTGGAAGCCAAACAATTTATGTCAAAAATTCACCAAGAAAGTACCTGACGATCCGGGGGAATGTGTAGAAGGTCCCGGTGAGGGATTAGTGAGACCAACAGCAGGATATGAGCTAGCAGAAATATATCGACTGAGGATGTTATCCAGTGTGCTCGAACCGGCATCTTCAAGCTGAAAATTACAAAAGCAAAATTTGTTTTTGCAACACATTAGCTCTAAATCAATTCAGCTTTGTTTAATTTTGCTTCGGTTAAGGAAGCGTCTGTTATATGAAGAACAATAATAGCAGATCCAAGCATAGGGACTGTCTTTGTCTCGTTGCCTTAGGTGCCTTAAACGTAATTATGTTTAAAACCTTTATTGCATTTAGGCCCAAAAGTTATTACATTTAAATGCTTTATTACATTTAAGCCAAAATGTTATTACATTTAGGTCCTTTATTACATTTCCACCCGATTATTAGATTTGTATCCTCATGATCTTGCTTTCTGGGGTTTGAACTTACAATCTTTGGGTTACCAGGCCAAATCTAAATCATTCTACAACATCTAATCATCTGACAATCAGTCAAAGAAAATGCAATAGTAAGTTACCTGAATGGGAGGGATGTCGGGCAGGCAGGGCAGGTTTTCGGGGTTGGTGACTGATGGTATGAGCTCTATGGGGGCGACAACAGGACTAGTGGGGCCACGGTGAATGTGGGCATTGGCCATACTGGCACTGGTGGGACTGGTGGGGTTGGCTGCACTAATGTTGTGTAGCGACGCCACAGGGAAGGGCCCAGCATGCCCAGGATTAGAGTGCTATGAGGGGAAAAAGGGAAAGGTGTTGGAAAATGGCAAAAATACTTTCATACAGCAGGTACATTTACTTTTTTCTGAATGTAGAATATGTTGTTGTATTAGTCCTGTGTAAACAAAGACAATTTACTCTTTTTCTAAAACAAAACAAAACTAAAGAAAAGAAAATGACATCTGAAAACCGTAAAGCCTCTATATTAAAGACATTGAATGTCTTTATAAATATAATTACAGTATGAATAAGAATGTGTAAGCAGTGCTAAGAAATAATTACATACTAATGAACATTATATATTATTACTTACTAATATTACTCATTACTCACTCAAATAATGACACTGTATGTGTTAAAACTGGCTGTTTAAAGTATTAAACAACATACATTTTTAGTTACTGGTTTAATAAATAATCTGAAATGTTTATTTTATAAATATTATATTAATATTTATTTTAATAATACATTTGACAATAAATTAGTATTATTAAAACTATTTAAAAATATAAAAATAGTAATATTAAGAACACTACATAAAACCACATTTTCATATATGAGATTAATATCAGTACCACTGTCCTTTATAATGATTACATAATTGTTATATAGTTTCTACCCACAGACAAACTGTCATATAATATGCAGCAAATATTTTTCATAACTGAACACTGTTCATATGTAAAGTTTCCAATCTTGGGCCCAGTGTGATTGGCTTCATGTCATGTGACCTACAGGAGCCAATATCACACGCTTTGGTGTCAATAACAGAAATGCTCACTCTCCTTAATCACAATAATTGCTTGCTTAAAAAAAAAAAAAAAAAAAAGTCTAATAAAAAAATAATGTAGTACGATATTTCAAAAAATAATTCAGAGATAGAATTAGGGTTGCAGGGAGGCAGAAAATTTCCGGTAAATTTCAGAAACATTCCAGACATTTTGGAAACTCAGAAACGTCTGAAAATTTTCTGGAAATTTACCGGAGATTTTCCGCCCTTTGCAACCCTTCTAAAATGATCAATTTTTGCTTTCATTTCTTCTGTTCTAATAGAGATCAAAAACAGTGAAGGAAAAGAGAGTGACATCTTAATTTATTTATTTATTTTTTTATCATGTGACCTGCTGGAGTCTCTGCACTGACCTGTCTCTGTAATTGAGGCTGCATCATAGGATATGGTTGCCCGTTGATTCGGGGCTGCGCCGAAGGCATGCGGCTCTGCGCTGATACCATGCGCAGGTGATGAGGTGGATACATATGGGAGGAGCCATTAACCCCACCCCTCTGGAGTGCCTGCATACTAATGAGCCTTGGTGGCTGAAAAGCGAGAATTAGGAAGAAATGACAATCTGGTCCTTACATGAACAAATCACACAATCAGGAATAAACATGTTGGATGACTATAATTTCAAAATCAACAAATATTTATGAGAATAAACAAAGTATAATTCTGCTGACATGCATTCTGAACAAATCGTAAGGTTATTTCAAAAATAAGTCTTCCTTGTTTTAGGAACAAAAAACTTATGAGAGATGAGATGTAACACCGAAAGATAAGATGTACCACTTTTTAACAATGTTCATGTGAAAAATATGAAGCTTAACCAGAAAGACCTTATTGGTCATCAACTTTCACGGAAAAACAAAGCTGGTCAACCAAGTTTTCCAGCTTTACAAGTTTTCCTAGTTAAACAGCACATCTATACTGGTCCACCAGCTAGACCAGCATAAACCAGACATGTGTAGAAAGCAGGAAAGATATAATCTCTAATTTACCGGTTGCTGTATACTGGTTATCTGTGGTGGACCTCCTTGTCTGGGATGCTGGGACATCTGTGAGGCGATGCGCATCTGCTGCTGAATTTGTTGCTGATGCTGTTGTTGTTGTTGTTGTTGCTGCTTCTGCTGCTGTTGATGCTGGTGCTTCTGAGCAATAGCAGCCTGCTGCATGTGCTGCAACCTCAGCTGGGCCAGGTTGATCTGTCCTGAGTGCTTACCTGGGTGGTTGTGACTGGGAGAGATCTGCTGATTGACCATCATTTGGGGAGGAGGAGCAGTATGTGGCACTT
>JAFVLL020009960.1:0-28941 GCA_021397915.2 Tor tambroides | reverse complement strand
ACTAATTGATTACTGCGGGAACTGCTGGGTGATAAATAGCCTGATGCATTGCCTCCCTCCAGAGACACTGTCCAAAGGCCAACTGAGGATATTCTAGTAGAAGTGAAGGCGAGAGAGAGCGAGAGAAAGGGAGGGATAGAAGGAATGATTGTAAAGAAACAGGCCTGACATTGAGATGTTGCCTCTGCTGTGTTGCAACCTGGTCCGTGGAGTGTAATCCATACGGGTGACAGGGTGCTGAAGTCGGATCTAGCCATGAATTCAGGTCGGGATATTTGACAGCTCTAAAAGTGGCCGTACATGAGGGTCAGGAGTCTGCTTACATACATGTGCATGCATTTATTTGGTGTTTTGCACCGCAGTTTACTCTTAAAAATGCTCCTGATTGAACATTTTGTCATATGTCATTCCAAACCCACCTGAGCATGCATGGTTGTGCTCCATAATGGCAAAAAAAGTCCATAAAAGTGGTCCAAACAATTACACTCATTTATTGCATTAAACAGAGCAAACATCTGCTTTTGTGTTCAACTGAAGAAATAGTTGAACACAAAGAAATAAGTAAATATAGGGTTTGAAGTGAATTTTGCTTTAAACCATTGTGTTTTAAATGGAGCTACGGTACGGTCACGTATCAGCCACTGAATCTTTGAGCAAAAACCTCTGTCAAAAAAGGAGGGAGTCCCAGAAAGCAGTGTAAAAGTCCAGGGAGGGAGACAGTGGTGTGCAGCGAGCGTGAGCGGTGCCCAGAAATCCTAGCTGCACTACTGCAAATTCCGTCTCAATTTCCCCCAGCAGAGATCGATACGTTGGTCGATGGGCTGGGCTGACATTGTCCACAGCTCAACAAGCATAGCCAGCCAATACACACACGTCTGTAGATCTGCAAGTTCATTCAGTCACTAGGACATTTACAATCCAATTACTGGTGCTACTGTAATATTACTAGATGCTTTTGGGCGTAGAATGATTTTTTTTTTTTTTAAAGTTAGGAATATTAACTTTAATGCTAATTGTTATTTTTTGGAGAGACTACAGATATTTGTAAACCACTACGAGGACTATACATTCCGTAAATATTTTTAAAACTTGCTTTGTAAAAACAACAACAATAATAATAATAATAATATAGTTTATATATTACTATTGTTATATATTTCAAATAATAATAATTAGACTACAGCTGTTTGTAAACCACTTGAGGTCATATTCAATAACTATTTTGTACATTCACATTTTTAATATATATTTTAAATAAAATAGTTAATGTTATTGAAAATGTAAACTAATAATAATAATAATTATTATTATTATTATTATTATTATTATTATAAACAAATTCATCTGACTACTGTAATATTAGTAGTAATTAATATTAATATGAATATTTATTGGAAGTGTTTGGATAGACTATAGCTGTTTGTAAACCACTTGAGGTTTTTGTACATTAATATTTTTTATATATTTTTAATAAAAATAATTAAAATGATATTTAAAAATGTAACATAATAATAATAATAAATATTATTATTATTAATGATAATAATAATAATAATAAATATTATTATTATTATTATCATTAATAATACTACTACTACTACTAATAATAATAATAATTATTATTATTATAATTATTATTATAAATCCATTTGTGTTACTACTGTAATATTAGTACATAATATTATTATAAATATTAATTGGTAGTGTTTGGATAGACTACAGCTGTTTGTAAACCACTTGTGGTCATATTCAATAAATTACTTTTTGTACATTCATATATTTATCTTTTTTGTATAAAAATAAAAAGTTAAAATGTTATTTAAAAATATTAATAATAATAATTATTATTATAATTGATTTTTATTATTATTACATTTAACATTTATTTACTTTTATTTATATTTAATATATTAAATATAAATTATTATTAAATAATTCATATGTATATGATGTTGTTCTTGTTGTTGTTATTGTTATATAATTTAAATAATAATTATTATTATTATTTATAACAACTGCAATAATATATTCAATGTGTAATAATTATAATTATTATTATTATTGTTATTGTTATTATTATTATTATATTTTATTGTAAACTTGTTAGTTTCAGTCTGCGTATAAATAAAATGTAGTAAAACTGTTTTACTGCTTCAGAGTGAGCGCTGCAGGACTCTATTGGGATGTGTGTGTGTGGTCAGGGCAGAGCTCCAGACGGGTTCGTGGGCAACACACACACAGTAACCTGAGAGACGGCAGTCCCTTACAGCCCCATCGATCTCTCCACACCACCCTTACCATACACTCCTCTCGCTTTTTCTGGACTGTCGTCCCGTACCTTTAGAACAGAATCTATTCAAAATATTTGAATCGCTTTTATTAGTATTTCGTATTTGCTCAAAAATGACTGTTCATCCAAACTTAGCTTACATCCAGGAACGTTTTCACTTTTCAATTTTATATAGTGGCGTTTTACTACTTCATAAACTATGGTTTGACGTAACACACAGAACAAACTTGCAAAAACGTCTCTACATGATCATACTAGCACTATAAAGGCTTGACTCAGTGTGTAACAGAGCCTTCTGAAAGGAGACGTGCCAGGAGTCCCCTCTCTCCCTCTCTCCTCGTCCCAGGGGGTTGCAACAATACAAGAAGCCCATTGTGTGGCTCATAGTAACCTTTCTCTGGTAACATTTTCTAGTTATCAATGACTGAGACGCAGAGAGAGGGGGAGGCCTGCTATGAGTCGGCACTTTGTGTCTATGTGGGACTGACATTGGCTCCCCACGCTGGCATTCTTCATCAGATCAGAGCGACCCTGAGAGGCAGCACGCCGCGGAGGGTTACGCTACAATAGTGGCATGGAGAAAGCTTCAAGGTAGTAGAGCCGTGATGGACGACTAGTTGCTCGTTGGATAAGTTATAAAGTTATAAAAATAGTTATAAAATTATATTTATAAAAATTAATGATATACACATTTATGTATTTTTTTGGCTGAAGTTTGTATCATTTTTTATATATAATTATAGAATTAAATAATATGAAAAAGTTTTTTTATATATACAAATAACCTTGAAAAATCTATTGATATTAAATATACTTATATGATATTATTCTAAATATGTATATATTTATATATGTATTTATTTATTGTGTATAGATAAATACACACATACATATATATACAGGTGCTGGTCATATAATTAGAATATCATCAAAAAGTTGATTTCTTTCACTAATTCCATTCAAAAAGTGAAACTTGTATAATGTATACATTCATTCCACACAGACTGATATATTTCAAGTGTTTATTTCTTTTAATTTTGATGATTATAACTGACAACTAATGAAAACCCCAAATTCAGTATCTCAGAAAATTAGAATATTACTTAAGACCAATACAAAGAAAGGATTTTTAGAAATCTTGGCCAACTGAAAAGTATGAACATGAAAAGTATGAGCATGTACAGCACTCAATACTTAGTTGGGGCTCCTTTTGCCTGAATTACTGCAGCAATGCGGCGTGGCATGGAGTCGATCAGTCTGTGGCACTGCTCAGGTGTTATGAGAGCCCAGGTTGCTCTGATAGTGGCCTTCAGCTCTTCTGCATTGTTGGGTCTGGCATATCGCATCTTCCTCTTCACAATACCCCATAGATTTTCTATGGGGTTAAGGTCAGGCGAGTTTGCTGGCCAATTAAGAACAGGGATACCATGGTCCTTAAACCAGGTACTGGTAGCTTTGGCACTGTGTGCAGGTGCCAAGTCCTGTTGGAAAATGAAATCTGCATCTCCATAAAGTTGGTCAGCAGCAAGAAGCATGAAGTGCTCTAAACCTTCCTGGTATACGGCTGTGTTGACCTTGGACCTCAGAAAACACAGTGGACCAACACCAGCAGATGACGTGGCACCCCAAACCATCACTGACTGTGGAAACTTTACACTGGACCTCAAGCAACGTGGATTCTGTGCCTCTGCTCTCTTCCTCCAGACTCTGGGACCCTGATTTCCAAAGGAAATGCAAAATTTACTTTCATCAGAGAACATAACTTTGGACCACTCAGCAGCAGTCCAGTCCTTTTTGTCTTTAGCCCAGGTGAGACGCTTCTGATGCTGTCTGTTGTTAAAGAGTGGCTTGACACAAGGAATGCGACAGCTGAAACCCATGTCTTGCATACGTCTGTGCGTAGTGGTTCTTGAAGCACTGACTCCAGCTGCAGTCCACTCTTTGTGAATCTCCCCCACATTTTTGAATGGGTTTTGTTTCACAATCCTCTCCAGGGGTGCGGTTATCCCTATTGCTTGTACACTTTTTTCTACCACATCTTTTCCTTCCCTTCGCCTCTCTATTAATGTGCTTGGACACAGAGCTCTGTGAACAGCCAGCCTCTTTTGCAATGACCTTTTGTGTCTTGCCCTCCTTGTGCAAGGTGTCAATGGTCGTCTTTTGGACAACTGTCAAGTCAGCAGTCTTCCCCATGATTGTGTAGCCTACAGAACTAGACTGAGAGACCATTTAAAGGCCTTTGCGGGTGTTTTGAGTTAATTAGCTGATTAGAGTGTGGCACCAGGTGTCTTCAATATTGAACCTTTTCACAATATTCTAATTTTCTGAGATACTGAATTTGGGGTTTTCATTAGTTGTCAGTTATAATCATCAAAATTAAAAGAAATAAACACTTGAAATATATCAGTCTGTGTGGAATGAATGTATACATTTATACAAGTTTCACTTTTTGAATGGAATTAGTGAAATAAATCAACTTTTTGATGATATTCTAATTATATGACCAGCACCTGTATATATACATAAACATTTTTTATGTAATAAACCTGATGTATTTTATAAGCCTCAAATGTATTTATTTATAATTATACATATTTTAATTATTTTTATTAATATAATTTTTTCCACTCATTTATATAATTTTAATAATAATATAATAACATTAATATTATATAAAATATATAAAAAATATGTATTATATAAAATATATTAATAAAATAAATATAATTAAATATTTGAGAATTATTATTTTTTGGAATTTGCGTGTATTTTAAATGTTTTGTTTTATTATATATTATGTATTATATATATTTTTATTTGCATATTTATTTTAATGCATTTTTAATTCGTTTGTTTTATATATTATTTATTGTATATTTATTTTTTATACTATATAATTATTAATATTTTTCACATTAAGGTGTTTTTTGTTTTTTGACATTGCGTCACATTTTATCTGTTTCATCCAACATTTTTGCACCACATCAAATAGTGTGTTCTTCATTTAAAATAGTCCAACTTTTATAAGCGTGCTTAGATACACTATGTTCACTTCTGTTGCGCTTAGTGTAGCTGTTTTTTTGAACGCAAGAACAGATTTTATGTAAATTCTCCCTAAGAAACTCATACAATCAGGTTCAGATGAACCCGAAATCAGCGTAATTATACCGGGCTTCCAGTTAAGAGTCGATTTTGACAAGTTCAGGGCTTCAGAAGTATGTCATTTGCATCTCTGGTTTTCCGATCGGAGCGTATAACCGTATACATGTTCGTACAGTTTCCAAACAAGTTCAGAAGTGGAGAGTTGATGAAAAAGGAAAAGAAAGGATAAAACAAAAAGCAGCAATGGTAATGCTATCCATTACAGCGCTATAATTATGGTAAGTGAGGCAGAACTGAATCAATATGGCAATTCATCAATTGCATTCCCAAACTATTTCGGTCTGGCTTATGTCATGCCGCTGCTGATGGTGTCCTTCACTGGCGCAATATCTCGGGCCGCACGTCAAGGTTCCTCTCGTCCTAATCCACTTTCCCGAGACGTCCATTATTCCACGGCGCTCTGCTGTAATGTTAATCATGCTTTCGTTAATTGATCCGCCGTCGCTGCTGGAATTGCCGTGGGTGAGTGATTCCTTGAGCATCTTAACAGAACAACAGGCATTATAAATGAGACTCGGGCCTCCAGGTCTGGGCAGAGGTCCACACACACACACACACACACACACACACACTCATGCACACACCGCTGCAGTACATCAGCCGCTCGCATTGCTTTAAAACAGCCTGTAATATGAAACGTTATATGGCTGGTGTTGTGAATTCTGTGTTATGGCAGTCAAGCAAACATTTACTGTCCAGCGGTGCCTTGTAATGTGAACTGTGGAAAAATTCCTCCTTTATGCAAACCACTTTTCATCCTGCTGTCTGCAGAAGTCTTCAAAAGATGCATTTTTGCACCATTCAGTACTTACGCTTCATTTTTGAGGGGTAAAAAAAATTATAATATCGTAAAGACGTTTATTTTACTGTTTTATTTACTGGGGTGATTTACTTATGAAAAAGTAAAAATCTTTAATATCATTTCAACATCTTTTTTTTTTTAAATAAAGGAAACTCTCATGCTCGCCAAGGCTGCATTTATTTGTTCAAAAATACAGTAAAAACTGTAAAATTGTGAAATTTTATTATAATTTAAAATAACTGTTTATTATTTTAATATATTTTTAAATGTAATTTATTCCTGTGATGCAAAGCTGCATTACTCCAGTCTTCAGTGTCACATGATCCTTCAGAAATCATTCTGATATGCGGATTTGCTGCAAATTATCATTAGGGCTGCAAAACGATTAGTCGCGATTAATCAATTCAAAATAAACGTTTATGTTTACGTACTATGTGTGTACTGTGTATATTTATTATGTATATACACACATACATGTGTATATATATTAAGGAAAAATATTTATATTTATATATAATATAAATAACATACAAGTGTTTACATACAAATACATACAAATATTTTTAAAAATATATACATATATATATGTGTATTTATATATATATATATATATATATACATAATAAACATACACAGTACACACACATATAGTATGTAAACATAAACTTTTATTTTGAATCGATTAATCGCGACTAATCGTTTTGCAGCCCTAATTAACATTACCCATGGTTTTTTTTGAAACCATTTGTTTTATGACTAGGAGGTTAAAAAGATCAGCATTTATTAGAAATAGATCTTTTATATTGTAATAAATATTTTGTAACATTATAAATGTCTTTGCTGTCACTTTTGATCAATTTAATGCATCCTTGAATACAAGTATTAATTTCTATAAAAATAAAAATCTAACAGCATTTTAAATTAGTATTAATTATTATAGGCTATCTTATTTCATTTATTATTATTTTTGTAATGTAAGAATAGTTTTACCAATGACAAAATTGTACATTTTACATGGAATTAATTTTTTTTTAATTATTATTATTTTTCAGGTTTTTAGACATCTTTTTGATAACATACACTTACTACATGCATGCAAATTATCTTATTTTACAAATTTCTTGCATAGATTGTATGTATTGCATTGTATTGTGTTGCAATATGATATTTTGACCTTGTATTCAATCAGTTGTATTGTTGGTAGAACTGCAGAACATAACAGTTTCTGTCTTATTTATATCAGTTTTTCCCATTTTGTTTGCCTTAAAAAATGGCAAATTATGGATTTGGCCACCGCGGTTGCTAAATCCTGAGTAGCCTATTGTTCGGCAAAGGGTGGCACGGGGGGATGGCATGCACTCAAATAAAGAGAGGGCACTTTTAAAATGGTTGCCAGAGCTTTTAAGATGGCTGCCAGGGTGTGAAGTATTAAGAGGAGTGAGGGTGTATTAGAGATAAATGGTAACATCTGCAACTCTGCGTTATTAATGAATCTCCCAAAAGTAATGGTTATACGCGCCTGCGTGTGTGAGATCGGACTTTTGTCTTTTTTCCCTCTTTTTTTTCAAATCAGGATGTTGTTGAACTTGGCAGTAAACTTCTTGGCAACGGCGTTTTCTGTGTCATCCAACAATAGAAGCAGCTAACGTGATTCTCTCAGTATTGCTGTGCCTGGCAGGACGATTTAGCAGCTATGGTTGGGATAAGCTTGTGTGGCAGAGGGAAAAAAAAAAAAGGACGATGAAGAGCGCCAACGAGTTGCTTTTGGCACGTTTTCCCGCTCTTTTGTTTACGTACACGATTGCATTTTTAATTATTAGAACGATTGTGTTTGAATAGTCTGAAGTACAATTGCGGCAAACAGACGATGAGTTTCTCACCTGACAGGCCCAATTGTTTCATTTTGTGTTCCTGTCGAGAAGCGACTGTCTTAAAATGGTGGCAGACTGATCGGCACAAAATGGAGGCGGAGGGGAGGAGCGACGGTGTGGGAGCAGAGCGTGATGGCATTTATTTCCACACGTAGGGTGAAAATGAAATTCAACATCCTACGTGAAATTGTCAGTTCTCGTTGGCCTGTCTGTCTTGACGCGTGTTGGACGCTGTAGCGCTTTCTTGCCCTTCAGCTACGATTGAGACAGCACACGACGGTTTTGTTTGTAGACGGCTGCGCGTATCTGTTTTTCACGCCCTCCCTGTTCTTCTACCGATTTCACTGTTAGTTTAAGGGCCTGGAAGGGTTGAAATGACAACCTAGAGCTTTGGCTGGCATCTCTATGAATGCCTCGGGTGTACGCCAGGGACTTGGACCGAGTCGCCGTTCACAACTGAGCATTTGTCCAAAGGCTTTTCCTTCCCCAGCCTCTCGAAACCATTGCTTTTGAATTCTAATTCACGACACAATTGCGCAGCATAAATAAAAATGACTTGTCTAGACAATATAGAGCTCGTGTCAGGGCTTTGAACGTAGTGCCTTGTTTGTGGGCTGTGGGGAGATTGTTTATGCAACACTTACTGTATGTGAAATATGGACATGGGTGATTTACGTGAAATTTAGAAAGTGCACAAGAACGAAGAAGTATCGACCGGCTACATTTTGAAATTAGTTTTTATCATTTTCATACATTGGGTGAATTAAATCAAATCAATATAAAATGAAAAATCAATAAGGATTGTATTTCTTGAAAAATTAAGTAATTTGTCTTTATTTTATGTAGGCTGGCTGTTTCAGTCCTGTAACCTCACTATAGACCAGCAAAAAATATAATATGATGAATATAACAAAACAAATTGTACAGTTAATTACAATAATATTTATATGATGCAATATAATTTAAAATGTTTTATTTTTTGTCATTATTGTTTTTATATTTATGTAATATTTATCAAGGCCAAATTCACATAAAATTGAGTGAGAGAGAGAATTATATGTAGTATTTTTATATTTAATATAATAGTATAATTTAATAATAATATTATTATTATCATTATTAAAACGTACCTTGGTACGTTATATTAATATTTTTACACTTTATACTTTTTGTTTATGTTAAGTATTGTGGTTTATATATGAAAGCGTTCATTCTAAATCCATTTATTTATGTTTTGTATTTTTGTCATAGTTTTTTTGTATTTATGTAATATTTATCAAGGCTACATTCACATATAATAGAGCGAGAGAGGGAATCGTGTAATATTTTTATATTTAATATATGATAATTAAATATGAATATAGAAATTAATTTAATATTATTATTATTAAAATGTACCTTGACAAATAATATATTAAATATATATTAATATTTATATATTAATACTTTAGACTTTTTATTTACATTAAATATAGTTGTTTTTATTTATTTATTTATTTATTTTTTATTTAATTCTTAAATTCTTAATTTTTTTTTCCTCAAATGTTTTGATGTCTTTTTTTTTTTTTTTCATTTTGATGTGTGGATTTGTGGGTGGCCACTTTTTCTAGCGGCCAGGCTCCTGGGGGTGTTTCCTCAGTGAGAAGCGGCTGGAGAGAAGTGTGTTGCAGGGGAAGTTGCGGGCTGGGTAGTGCATCCCTGGCGGTGTTACGCTTCAGCCTTGGCAAGTGTCTTCCAGTTTGTTCCAAACACGGGCTACGGCCAGCCACTCTCTAAGGAAGAGAGCGAGCCGATAGAAAGAGAGAGAGAGGAAGACAACGAAAGGAGAGGGAGTGAAAAAGTTGGCTGCCAAATTGAATCACCCCATCTTTTTTTCTCCAAACGTTCTACTGCCAAGATCATGGAGACTTTCTATTTTCACTCATTCTGAGAGAGAAGGGAAGAGGGGGGTTTGGGACGAGGCTTCTCTGCCCACAGCGTTATAGCTGCTATCAGTGGCCAGCCAAGCACACCCTCCTGTGCCATGAATGGTGCACATGTCGCCCGCCATGTATTGATGCTCTGTGGATTTACTTACAGTCATGTTTATGGGTGAAGTTGACAGTTTGTGGCCCAATAAATACGAAAATCTGTACTGAAACAACCCATTTTGTTGCTTCTAGTTCATGTCTGGTAGATTTCATACCATCTCTATGCTAGTTCTGAAACAATTAAAGATTTAGCAATTAGTCTTTTTTTTCTGGGAAATTGGACCAAAGTATTGATGACTCATCTTGCACTATGCAAATTCCATCCAATAATATTCTCTCTAAAATAAAAACGCCCTCTCCCTCTAAATTATGAATACAACCTGCCTAAAAGAATTGTTAAAGGAACTGTTCACCCAAAAATGAAAATTCTGTCATTAATTACTCACCCTCATGTCATTCCAAACCCGGAAGATCTTCGTTCATCTTCGGAACACAAATTAAGATATTTTTGATGAAATCCGAGAGTTTGCATAGACAGTAACGCAACAGAAATAAACAAAAATAATGACTTTAATGTGCAAAGAAAACAAAAATAACGACTTTATTCAACAATTTTTTATTTGTAAACAGCTCTTGTGAACATGCATCAAAGACTGACACGGAAGAGAAAAAATTGTTGAATAAAGTTATTTTTGTTTTCTTTGCGCACAAAAAGTATTCTCGTAGCTTCATAACATTACGGTTGAACCACTGATGTCACATGGACTATTTTAACGATGTACTTACTACCTTTCTGGGTCTTGAAAGTGTCACTTGCGTTGCTGTCTATGCAGGGTCAGAAAGCTCTCGGATTTCATCAAAAATATCTTAATTTGTGCTCTTACGGGTTTGGAACGACATGTGGTTGAGTAATTAATAACCAATTTTTCATTTTTGGGTGAACTATCCCTTTAATTAGCAATAGCAAGTAGCAAAGCTTTGTTTGTCTTTGCATTTCTTCATAGTACAAGCTGTCAAGTGTGGGTTTGTGTGGAAAAACATTTTAATTTGTCCCGCCTCAACTCCCTGTTGAAGTGCATTAAAAAGGTTCCCCCATTTCATGGTATCATTCATTTCTATATTAGAGTTTGTGTTTTGTGACTTTGGAGTGTGTGTAACTCCTTTGTATAAGGAGTATTGCATGTCAAAAAAAGTCTCATCTTTCACCTCACTGTCAGCATGACGACTGTAGCAAGCATTGACACCTCCGTGTCAGTTGGAGACGGACTACCTGGCTACAGGCGGTGGTTGTTGTGGAGACAGGTGTGTCGGCGATCCTGACAGCAGTGAACACCCACCATGTACATTGCACGTCTGCAGCTGGAGCCTGTCAGCTGGGCTCTTGGAGAACGATGAATTACGGCGCACACGTACATACACACATAGACTCCCGTGCCACAAATGGAGGGTCTCACGGTACTCACTGAGATTATATCTCTGGCAAATGACAATCAAACTGACAACACTTTTTTTCTGATTCAGTACCGCGTCCTCAGACACAACTCCGCTTCGGCAGGAAATCAGGCCTGACAGAGGTCAAACGCAAGCATTCTTCTCTCCTTACAGCACACATAGGCTCAGAGTCAGGAATAACAATGCCAGTACTGCCTATTGTGTTGTTCTCCTGGACCCCAGGGGCCACATGGAGAGCATGGTTCTTTTTTTTCAAACTATATTTGTCGAAAGATCCTCGCTGTCAGAACAAGGACAAACTCCTCTACCTGTGCCACCATGTGTGTTCAACTAGGGCAAGCAAGAGGCGCTCTGAAGACAAAGGCAGGATGTGTCTGGAGCTTGCGGAAGTAGGCATCGCTACAATATGGCTTTTTGTTTGGAGTAGCGTATGCTACTTTTGGCCCGGCTGTTTCCAAAGGTCTCATTTTTGCCTAATCACTTCATTCTGGTACTTTAAATTCAATCTCACTGTGGAAGTCTAATGTATTTCGGTTCGGTTTTTTGTTCTTTTCTTGTTTGGTGTTGCAGATATTCCCCTCTCCTCATACTCCCTTTGAGGAATCCGTGCTCACACAGACACTTGACCCACTCGCGATCTTTCTATTTCTCCACATCAGGGCTACAGGAGGTCGCGGTACACATTAGATCCCTGACAGCTTCGACTTCTCTCTCACAGCCCGGCTATTTAGAGAGGGAGAGAGGGAAAGAGAACTGCAGAGAGTAAATTGAAAGTGGCCCCAGGGCTGTATATTTCACCATATCCCAGGGGAATTCTGGGATTCTGATTCTCTCTCGCTCTCCCTTCCTGGGAAAAGGCCAAGAACTTTTTCTCCTCCTCCTCCTCCTCCTCCTCCTCATCTGCTTGCCTTTCCTGCCTTTTCCTAGAAACTGTAGTTCATATCAGGGGAGTCAAAAAGCACAGCGCTCAGGAAGGAAGAAAGAAAGGGTTTGCCTACAGGCCAGGGGAATACATCTTTTCCCAAAGAGGAGCTGCTAGCATTGAGGATGGTCCACTTTATCCTTCTCTCCCTCTGGAACATTTCAACCAGCCGGAGAGGATGGAGAGACTAAGGTTATGTTCCAGTGCCCTGTGTAGTGTAGTAAGCATATATGTTCAGTCCAAAGGGCACTGCAGCATAGAGAACAGGTGTACATTGAAATATCACAGGAAGTGAAGAGGAAAATTTATGCACTCGATACTACCCAAAGTTTGTCTAAAATGAGCGCAGAGAAAAAAGTTGCATATAAGTTTTTCGCAGTGTTGGAGAAAGTTACTTTTTAAATAATGCATTACAATATTGTGTTACTCCATGAAAAAGTAACTAATTAGTTACTTTTAAATAAGTTACTCTTTATGGAAAGTAATGCGTTATGTTACTTTTACTCACCTGATCTGAGCTTGCTTATTCATTTTTAATAACAAAAAGTTATATTTTTGGCAACTGTAAAGGCCCTTTCACACCAAAGGTGAAATTATTAAGCCTCAGCCTGAACACTCTACACTCAACATGGGCACAGGAGAGCTGTCAGTAAATAAATGGAAAAACAAAGTGACGCGTTTTAATGCGTTACCCCCAACACTTTTTTTTTGAAGGCGAATTGTAGAAAATAACAATCAATCATTCTTCTTTTGTTAGCTTAGCAACATGCTAAAATTTAGGCAGCATGATAGAAATTAAACAAATAATTTGTTATTACAAAATTCACAACAGGACCATTTTACTTGTGCGTGCTTTATGCTTGTTAGAGTACTGCATTGTTAGTTTAGCAACATGTTAAAGTTTGGCTAAAATAACTCCAGTGAAAAAGAATTGTGCGTAATTCAAATTTGTTTTCTACAGTTTTTCACAAGTATAAAGTTTATGACAGATACAATTCTAAATATCTTCTTTACTAAATGTAGGACAGTTTTCTTCTTTCTCGTGTTTTTATGTTCGGTGGAGTTCTGCATCGTTAGCTTAGCAACATGCTAAAATGTGGCCAAAATAACTGCAGTGAAAATAAGCTGACCTATTAAGTTTGTATTTTACGCAGTGGTTTGTAGTCATTTATCACAAAATTTAGGACCATTTTATTCTCTGTATTTTTTTTCTCTGCATTCTCTGTATTTTATGTTTGTCAAAGTATCACATTGTTAGCTTAGCAACATGCTAACAGCACACTTGCACTTTTGAGTACACATGAACTTTACAAATCGGTCACTCACTGTACAAGGTTATATGTTACCTATGTAGACAGCAGGACAGGTTACTAGGTTATAAAACTGAGCTATTGACTTTTCTATGTTAGCTTTTCTTTACTCCACCCTCCATCTTGTATTAGCTAATAATGATATCTTGTTCCCAGTGCCCCCGCCAGTCCAGGGGGAACAGGGATTCGAATAAGTCAGGAATGTCCCGCTTTTGTGTCTTGGTAACGGTAGCTTGGCAATCCAGACAGCTTGTCTTACACCGCTAGCACAAGAGCTGATTTACAAGTTCAAGTAAGGAAACATGGCATTCCTTTACCGCGCTAGCGCTTATTGATAGCTCTCTCTTATAGTCTGGTTTAGCTTTATATTTGCAGGGGGGAATAGCTCAAGTCACACTGACTAAAGAATAATTGAGACTCGGGTAGTTTTATTGCTTTTTGCCGGATTTCAGTAGTTGGTTTACTGTACCACAATGATCCCATAATGTCATCGCTGGGAGACCGCAGAGTGGATTCTGCTCATTTTTACACACCCTGCTCTGGTGTACGAGCTTGACTGAAGCACATCAAAGCCGCTAGGACTCCCTACCTTGGTCCCTGTCCTTTAATGTGCATTCTGTATTTCTCAAAAGTTACAGAAGAACGAAAGAAAACACACCAGTATTACTATTCAAAATCCAGACAGGATCTGTAAACATGGCCTGTAACACTATCCTCTCCCGTCTCGCTTCCCGGTCCTCCGAAAACAGCAGTGTAAACAAGCGACGCTCCACGAGAGAAGAAAAACAGCGCAAGCCTCGGCAACGGGCTGATCTATAGAGGAGTAGCAGAAGGGTCCTGTCTAAACACTGCCTCTTATTAAATACGGTGTGACGTAAAAGCGCAGGGGGAGAGGTCAGGGTTACTCAAACACTGAACACGGGCAGCGGCCTGAAGGAAACAAACGTCTTTCTCCACTTCCCCATGCAGAAGAATGACAACCTGTCTTGGTATGAAGTGGTGATAAAGGGTGTGTACATATATATATATATATATATATATATATATATACTAGCATTCAAAAGTTTGGGGTCAGTAAGTTTTTTTTTTTTTTTTTTTTAAGAAATCAATTCTTTTATTAATCAATGATGCATTAAATGAATCAAATGGCAACTTTTCAACTTCATTCTCATTAAAGAATCCTGAAAAAAGGTTGCAGATACGTATATTAAACAGCACAACTGTTTTCAACTTGATGATAATAAATGTATCTTGAGCAACAAATCAGCATATCAGAATGATTTATGAATGATCATGTGACACTGAAGACTAGAGTAATGATGCTGAAAATTCAGCTTTGCATAGCAGGAATAAATTACATTTAAAATATATTCGAATGCAAAATAGTTATTTTAACTTGTAATAAAATTTCGCAATGTTACTGTTTTTACAGTATTTTGTCAAATAAAGCAACTTTGTTGATCATATTTAAAAAAAAAAAAAAAATTAACCTAAATTTAACCTAAACTATTCATTCATGAAAGATTTTGGCAATTACATTTGGTTTCAACTGAGCGTCATTCATTTGATCATAATTTAGTTGTCTTTTGGCACAAATATTAATATTTTGTCATGTCGTATTCCTTCGTTTTAGTCCATTATGCTTTAAATGGCATTTGATTTCAGGTGAAACTATGAATAATATTTTAGTTGCCAAAAATTTGGTGAAAAATGGTTTTATGTTAACATTTTTGCATTTTTTTGAAAGCATTAAATTATAAGAGATTGTTAATATTACATATTCCACTTGATTTACTCGTTCTCTCTTGCCTTTCCTCCTTTTTTTCTCACGTCGCTCACAATTTCAGGTTTCATCGACATGTTCCCCATCTGTGACTCATTGCAGTTCCCAGAAATTATTTCAGTTTTTTCCTCCCCCAAGTCATTTTTATGTAATGTGCATCATGGCCCAAATATGCTGCTCCCAAAAAAAAACAACAAAAAAAAAACACATATTTGTGTTGCTGTGGCGATTGCTGTAAAACACGTTCCTTCCGAGTTCCTCGGATAGCCCGGATAGTCTCGAGTGCGACCACGCAGGAATCCGGCATCTCATAATGTCTGTGGCAGGCTGAAAGAAAAAAGAAATCTGGGGGACGATACTTGTGGAAACAATGCTCCAATCCCTGGAGCTTCACCTTCCATTGATACTCCAGAAAGGCCCGTTTGTATTTCTAAATTAAGTTTCTGCCTCCTTTTATGGGCCTTCGTGTTCCTGAGCCCACTGTGTAAAGGGCCTTTTGAAAGCGGGGTTTTAACACACAATTGGATTACAGCAAAGCACTTGGTGAGAAAGCGGCGGGTTGGGACGAGCGGACCTGCGAGAAGTACAGATGGTTTAGCGCATGCATAATGAAACAGACCAGGCGGTGTGTGTGTGAGTGTATGCGCACGGCCCCCTAAAGCCCTCGGCCTGGCCTGGGAGAGGAAGGAGGCAGCCGGAGTCGGAGGCAGGCCAGGGGGCATAATGCTCCTGCCCAACCTGCCTGCCGCCGCAAGCCGGTCCTAATGATCTAATTAGGGAATCACCTCGCCGACTAATTCGGCCACGTTCAAGCAACCTGAGCTCGTCTCAATTATCCCGGGCTTGTTATCGGACGCTAAACGACGTCGTTTTACTTCGGCGTCCCTTTTCGATTGTTCCGTAATGAATTCCGTTGTCGAATCGAGGCAGAATAACGCGTCGACTGAGTCACTCCAGGTTGCTTTTCTTCTCCCACACCCGAGCGGCGTTCCCATCTTTTTGATGGTGTGAGAACAAAATTAGAGATACGCAGGAACCATCCCTCCTCTGTCTTTCAATCGGCGGCCTATAGAGTGGCTTGTTATGCTCTTGTATAGAGGATTTAGGCCTGGTGAATGGGCCTGTTTGTGCACGGTATTTAGTTGTTTGTTGTTTAGTGTCTTTTTTTTGTTGTTTATTTCGGGCGGGAGGGGGTTTTTTGTTTCCCCCCTCGCTCTCTGAGGGCCCTCGACAGGGGGTAAATGCAGATGTGACACACAGAGTCTGGGTCTCACGCCTCATTTGCATATTTAATTAGCAATGGGCACTGTGTGCGAGAGCACTTGGTCCGTGGAGGGCAACTGGGAGAGTGTGTGAAAGTCCCCGCACACACGCACCCACCCGGCACCCGGTTTCCCGGCCCCTTTGGTTGCGCTTTCACATATCTCTGGGCTGTTGCTGGGGCGGGGGGTGTTGCTGCATGTTTTTTTTTTTTTCCCTTGTTTCGGCCCACTCTTCAGATTGCCTTTGTTTTAAACTGTTGATGCAGACGGCAACGCTGAGCTGAATGCAAACAAGGCCCTAAATTGTTTACTTTGTCTAGGAGCAGATGAAGGGGCTGGGCAAACTTCTTTTTTTTGGTGATGGTGGGGGTCTGGGTTTTGCTTTTCTTCTTTTATCAAAAGTTACTTTCCGTGATTTATCGTGTATATTCGTTTTATTTGAAATTTGAATCATTTTTGTATGCTAATATTGCACAATTTAGCCTATGGGTTGCATTTGTGTTCCAAAGTGACATGTATTCTGTCAAAAATGAAGTGGAAGAATTCATAAATCTTTTTCTTCTTTTATCAAAAGTTTCTTTCCGTATTTATCGTTAACGGCATTTTTGTATTTTAATTTTTGTGCAGTTTAACCTTTGTTACATTTGTGTTCCAAAGTGATGTTTTAACGTATATTCTGCCCAAAAATAGGTGAAAAGGTCATGAATATTCTTCGTCATTAACCAAAATTTGAAGAATTATTGTGTGCTTATTATTGCGCAATTTAGCCTGTTAGTTATATTTGTGTTCCAAAGTGGTTTTAACGTTTATTTTTCCAAAAACTAAAGTGAAAAAAGTCTTGTATCTTTTTCTTTTACTAAAAATAGTTTTTTTTGTGATTTTCTGAAATTTAAAGAATTTTTATACACAAATGTTCCTGAGATTTCGCCATTTAGTTCAAATTGTGTTCCAAAGTGATGTTCCAACATATATTCTGCCAAAGAAAATTGAGTGAAAAGGTCATGAATTTTTTTCTTCTTTTATTAAAAGTTTGTTTTCCGTGAGCATTTTTGTTCACTAATTTTTGCACCGTTTAGTCTTTTAGTTTAATTTGTGTTTCAAAGTGATATTTTTAACAATGGTATTCTACCAAAAAGTGTAAAAAGTCATGAGTCAGATTCCGATCCCAACTTCGCCAACCATTTTGTTTCGTGCGCTTGCTAGCGCGACATAGGTAATATTTCTCCCAGCAGGACTATTTTATCTCCAGTGGGAAATCAATACTCACCCCAGCTTCTAAATCATCTTAAAGGGTGTTTCTTTGCAATTTTTGGCTGTCGTAGAAGAGTTAAAGGGACCCGGGTGAATCTTTGCGAAAGTTCCCTTAACGTCACGGCACGAATCATTGCTATCGCAGCTAATGGCACCGTTAAAGAGCACTTCTTGGGAGAAATCGGAGCCCATCAAATTTATAGGGCCTTTTTTATGCAGTACACCCATGTCTGAAGGCTTTCTCTCTCTCTAGACTTATTTCCATAAGTGCCTCGGCTGCAAATAGCACACTCAGTGTGAATTCACAGCCCAGACCCCACTGTCGGTCTGACCTACCGAGCCGCGTGCCAAAAGGACATTGGCTAGAGTACAGTCGGACCTTCTATTCCGATAACTTCTCTTTGCGTCTGAATGCTAATAAATACTGTCTGAAATTTACAGTTGGGCCTGTCAATTGATTTATATAATTAAAATTTACTTTTATTTTATTTTGTAAATTGCATCTATTTACGTTTTATTATAATTATACATCTTAATATATATTATAAAATGTAATTTACCTTATTGTTCACATATATGTGTTTAATAAACCACATTTATTAACCTGTTAAATTACATCCGCAGTCATTTAAAGCCTAGAAAGATGGCGTATTTTTACGACGCTTGCAGTTGTCTGTCAGCCTATACTGTGGTAGCAGTCAGCTCGATTGAACCGGCAACACGGTGGCCTCCTGTGTACACACATCAGCATAGGGTTTCACCTGCGTGGCCAGTGTGCGGTTGGCTGCCAGACTGCACGGTCAGCATGGTGATTCCTTGGTACTCTGGACTAGATGTTTTGTATCTTGAGTCTTTAGACTGCAGAAACAGTTTTCGAGAGGCTGTCAAGTGCATGATTTCACTGTGGTCATGAAACAAAAGTCTCACTTTCTTTTTCTTTGTGTGTTTTTCTATAGAAACGGGGCAGTCTGAAAGTCCGAACCAGCCCAGTGAAGGCGACATCAAGGACCAGCCAGAAAATGGTGAGTGTTTCTAGTCACATTTCGCAATATATCCAAAAACAAATCCTGAACATTATCCAGGTTTTTGGAGCCTTGGCCTAATGTTAACACATTTGCTCTAGAGGACCTCTGGAGCTCATACGTTCTTGAAAATAAAGATTATAAATGGTTCCATGAAGAACCGTTAACGTCCATGGAGTCTTTTCATCGCACAAAAGGTTCTTCATTGGAGAAAAGAGATTCGATTATTTTTTATATTATTAAAGGGATAGAAATGAAAATTCTGTCATTAATTACTCACCCTCATGTCGTTCCAAACCTATAAGACCTTTGTTCATCTTCGGAACACAAATTAAGATATTTTTGATGAAATCCGAGAGCTTTCTGACCCTCCATAGACAGCAACGCAAATGATACGTTCAAGGCCCAGAAAGGTAGTAAGAACGTTGTTAAAATAGTCCATGTGACATCAGTGGTTCAACCGTAATTTTATGAACTTACAAGAATACATTTTTTGCACAAAGAAAGCAAAAATAACCACTTTATAATAATTCGCTGAAAGGTTGTTTTGGTAACCAAAAATGGTTTTACTAAACTTTTGAAACCTTTATTTTTTAATGTTGTATGGGAAATGCTGGTTTGAATCTGGCCTACATTATATTGTCCCCAAAATATAGCTAGTCCTTGTTAGCTAGTTGAGCTATAGTAAGAACTAGTTTGCGAATTTTTCACGTCGTCAAAGCTCCGTGACTCGCTCTCTCCTCTGAGAAGATTAGCATGAGTGTGTTAGTATAAGCCAGAGGTGGGTGATTACTCTTAAGAGGATTGCGTCTGCGTAAACTTGTGCGAAAAATGGCATGTTTCCAGCGCAGACGGAGAATTGTTCTAAACGGGCTCTTTTAAAACAAACACAGAGCAGCAATTCCGCTGATTTTGTGTGTGTTTGCAAATTATTAGCGGACAATGAAACAGTCTGTGTCGACTGATTTACAGTTTGAGAAAACATAAACACGATGATTGAATGGAAACAGTCGCCTGTTTTCTTGAGTTTAAGCAGAGAATGATGTCAAAAAGTCCCGCTTTATCCTCCCTCAACCCCCCTGGAGCTCCGTTACGTGCGCGTCCCTCAACACTGGATTATAAGGCATATTTTCTTCCTAACTTAAAGATTATCGCAGATGTGCGCTGCGAAGCTTGAGCTATTATTTCCACGCCCTTGTGTGTGACACCAACATCGCCCTGTTTACGCAGATTAGAGGATACAGACAGATGAGCGTGTTCATCTCTCTCATCCTGCATGTAGCTGATATTATCTTTTCATCTCTCTCTCTCGTCGTGAACTGAAGATCACCCCTGAGTTGTGCCGATATAGGCTGCACATAATCACTCTGCTAATGTCTTTTTTTTTCATATTTTCTCTCCCGTACAAACTCGCTCCATCTGGTATCTGTATCTGTCGTCCGTGATCTTCGGATTATTTCGTTTTGATCCGAAGCAGTACAGGCCAGTCCCAATCCAGTCTGAGAACCCTGGTTTCATTCTTTTTAATTCACAAAACTGGTCTCAGATCAGCAGCTTTTGACGTGCTGGATCTAAAAACAATGTATCCAAACTTTACTTGAAGACCTGAGACTTTATTTCACTGATTCTTAAAGGGATAGTTCACCAAAAAAATTGCTAACAGAGAAATTACACAATACTTTCAATGTTCTTTTCCATTTGATGAAATTAAATATATGATAACAGTTTTTTGTATTTATTTATTGTGTGTGTATGTGTGTGTGTGTATATATTGTGTGTATGTATGTATATTGATATAATGTATATATATCAATTATCATATTTAAGCTTGTATGCATTAGCTTAAGCACATAAATATCATTTAACATCTATATTATATTAAATTATTTACAAAATAAATTAATATTAATATATAATATATGAATTTATAAGATATATTTAGATATTTATTCCTTTTATTAATTAAAAAAGAATATTTTTATGAAATTATATAATCATATATATATAATTTTGTCTTCTGAAGCAGAAATTTATGCTGTTATTTGCTGAAGATCTTCTAAATATAATCTTTCAAATCTAAATATATTGTGTCATGAAGATGCATCATAAGAGTGACATTTGAGAGCTACATAAGAATGGAAAAGAGCAGCCAGGAAAAATATCACATATTTGCTTGTATGGAAGAAGGACTGTCATGCGGGTTTGAAATGACATGAGGGTGAGTAAATGATGACAGATTTTTTATTTAGAGTGAGCTATCCCTTTAAAGACCACTGACTCCTTTCACTGCTTGTTAAATACTGTCAGACGTAGCCTGAGGCTATCACACACTTCCACCTTTTCCCTGTCACCACCTCTGTTTCTCCCTTATTTCTGTCTCCCTCTCGTCCCCGATGCAGGAAAACATGACCAACTTTTTTTTTTTTCCATGGTTTGTTTTTGCTGGTAAACCTTGACCCTTGTGCTCCATGCTACGTGCACTTTCACAAAGCGGGCTGCTGCCTTTCTGGGACGGTGCAGCCGTTGCACAATCCGCAGACTATTAGATAAGGCCAGAGGATATCCTCTCGTTTACAAGCCCAGGAGAAAGAGAGAGGGGAGGTGAGAAATCCATAACGGAGAGTGCAAGAAAATGGAAAAGAATGTGAGAGACATTTGATAAGAAGCTAGTAAAAACAGTTAAACAGTTGTTTACTGCCTCTTGTGAGGCTTGTTTATCGGTAGTTGTCAAATGTCAAGCTGTGGATACTTCATCTAAGACCATTTGAAAAGAGATTTTTCTTGTTATTGTGCGTTATACATGTTGTTGGTGATAAAATGAGTAATTGACGGACCATATGAAATGGCTGTACTTTGATTTAAAGACAATAAAAATCAAATTTGACTCTTTTTACTTACATCTGGTATGTAACGGACACTTCGCCATCCAATCATCAACTTGCTCAGCCTCTTCAACAACTTCTAGTCTCTGAGGGCATCGCCAAGGCCGTGTGTTGTATTAGATAATATAAAGAGAAAGCAATTCACCCATTGTTTTAGCAAATCATTGTTCTATCCAATCACTTTATGGCCAAAAAAATTAAGCCCCGCCCCTTTTCCCATTGAATATCTTTTTTTACTCATTTCTTAATACTTATTCCTGATCGGTGTTAATCTGATGTTTATCTGAGAAAAAACATTCTTCATCATTTTTAATCAAAATAAAATAAATTTTTTCACTTCTCAAACAACTCCTCACCTAGGCCATGCTTTATATTAGATAATATAAACAAATAGCAATTCAGCCAGTTTTAGCTAACTTTCACATCTGGCTTCATTCTGATTCATAGTGCGCACTTTTCCCTAATCAATTCTTGATGGATAAAATGAAGCACCGCCCCTTTTTTCCTCGTTGAATATCATGTTTTACTCATTCCTGCTTTCTTAATACACAATCCTGATCAGTGCATGTTATTCTGAGAACAAAAACACTCTTTGTAATTCTTAATCAGATTAAATAACTTGCTCCGCCTCTTAAACGACTTTCCATCTCTGATGACATCATCAAAGCCAATGGCAGTTTACACAAATAGCAATTTAGCTGTTGTTTTTGCTAACTCTCATTCACGTCACATGACTCCATTCTGGTACGTAACACAGTTGTCACAATTAGTTTTCACTTACTAATCAACTAAAAACGAGACCCGCCCCTTTTTTATCTCTTTGTATATTTTTGTTTACTCATTTAAAGACGCAAAAAGTTCGTTAAAAAGTGGATTAATGACCAAAGCACCTAAAATTTACACAATATCCTTGATACGTTCACCTAAAATCTTGACGCTGAATAAACAAAGTTGGTTTTTGTCAACTACCCAGATACAGTATAGGTTTGCTTGTCCCGAGGCCCAGTGTAGTTCCACACGACGCTCTTGTTGCTGCGCTGGAGGCTTGTTGAGGCCTCGGTGCTGCTGTGAAAGGCGAACCCTGGCCCCTCCCTACATGTGTGTGCGGCGCTACAGTGGACACAGCTGGGAGTGATTATCCGTGTTGAGATATAGAAGCCCTGCCCCTTCCCTCGCCCCTGCCTCCCTATATGAGGCACTCATGGAAATGCCCTCGGTGAACTCCGGGTGCATATGCTCCCTATACTGGAATTCTAGTGACGAAGGCTCCTTCGCTCGCCCGCTGTCTCCCTCCTCAACTCCATTGCGTCATCCCTCTATTTTCCAAGTAATGGTGCGCCTCACTTGTGCTGGGTATTATTGTTGTTTCACAGTATGTACAGCTGTGTGGAAACTTTGACTTTTTGCCTTTCTCGCTCTCGACCCTGTAGCCCACTGTCCTCGTCGCTTTGTCGTTTTGTAATCTACCTTGACTTCCTGCCACATGCCCTCTAACATACGTCTCCCCTCCTTCTGATACCTCCCCGAACAAACTCTATCTCACTTCTTCTCAATCTCAGGGGCATCTGTGCAGGAATGCTCTCCGGGTCTGCAGTCTTTTAGCTCATGTCAGCACTTTCTCTTGCAGTGAGCCGTAGATATTACCCCTCCCTCCGTCCCTCTCTCTCTCCTTCTCTTCTCTCTCTCTGTTTTTATTATTTATTATTCTGCCTGTCCACATGCTATACGTCTCCTCATCCAGCCAGTCAAGACTAAACTCATTTCTATTGTTGGTTTTATAGCTCACCAGCCACCGAGCAGCGCAGGAAGTCGTTTAATAGCAACATCACTTCTTCTTGAGATTCGTCTTGTCACCCCCCTCTATACATATATTTTTTTCTCTGGAGAAGGAGCCTAGGCGAGCAATACAGTGTCTTGTAAATAAAACTTTTAAGATTTCTTATGTTTTGCATTTATTTACGTAATGTGAGCTGGTATTGAGTTTGATCATTTGCCGAGTTCTTGTTGCCGTCATTGAGGATGTAATAAGTTTAAATATAAACTAGCCTTTTTGTTACAGAATAAATGATCAAGAACATTTGATATTATTCAGAAATAAATATATAATTAATATAAACATGCTATTTTTTTGTTTTCTAAAAATGTATATATATATATATATATATATATATGTATATATATATATTAGTGCTGTCAAACGATTAATCGCAATTAATCGCATTCCAAAATAGAAGTTTTTATTTACATAATATGAGTGTGTACTGTGTATATTTATTATATATATATATATAAAAGCACACACATACAGTATACATATTTTGAAAATATTTACATGTATATATTTATATTCATATAATTTATGTTATATATAAATATATTATATAAACATAACATTTTTCTTATATACATGCATGTGTTTGTATTTATATATACATAATAAATATACACAGTACACACATATTATGTGAACAAAAACTTTTATTTTGGATGCGATTAATCGCGATTAATCGTTTGACAGCACTAATATATATATATATTTTATATAGTTTCAGTTTCACTCTAAATAAATTAGTTTAGGCTTGCCATTTATTTAAACTTTTTTGTTGAGTGAGGACAAATAAAATACACTTTGAAGTGTTTGTAAATGTTTTTTGTAGTAGTATTTGACGTAAATTTTTATCTACACACTTATACAAATTGTTTTTTTTCTCAGCAATGACTTTTGAGTGCAACTTATTTTCTGTTATTTGTTTATTTATATCTATATTTATATTTATTTTATCTCATATTTCTCACTTTTGCAACTACCACATTTCAGTTGCCCTCTAGTAATTTCTAAACTAGTGCATTCTGTATTTACCATATCATAAGATTATGTCTTATAACTTGTGATGATTAATCTTGACATATCAGCAGTTTTTCACACAATATGTAAGAGCAGGGGGAAATGCAGTCCACACTGACTGCATGTTTTGATTCTGTGGTATTGGATGGTAGTAAGTTTTGGGTCGTCTGGTTGTCTGTGGTTGAATCTGAGGTTGATATGGGCTCCTCCAGCACAGCAACAGCCTGCAGGATGTGTGGCAGGTCTTGGGTCAGCCGTAGTCAGCACAATGAACACAGTAATTGTGGTCTGTCTGTCTGCTGGAAGAGGCAACCGATTTCTGCCTGCCGCACAAAGAATGTGTTAGACTGAAATTTCACCACATATCATATGTAAACACATATATAATCGTGCTTTCCTATGCAGCTCCTTGTTTATGTGTGTGCGCTGCACCGCAAAGAGCCTCTGCCCCACAGTACTGCAGACACTCATGGGACCAAATCCAGATGTTCTCTACCCTCAGTGTCACTCTAAACACTCCCTATTCCCTTCCCCGCTGGGACTGTGTATGCGTGTGAGTGTGTTGTTGACATAAACGCTGTCATTCCTCTGTATTTTGTCGTGTTCATTCCAATAACAGTTTTTCTACTCTTTCTTTTTTTTCCTTTTAGGGCACCTTGGCTTCCAGGACAGTTTCGTCACATCAGGTGTCTTCACCGTCTCTGAGCTCGTGCGAGTCTCACAGAGTAAGATCTCTACAACTCCTTGCCCACTGCAGAAAACTGTTTTGGCTTCTTTTACAGTTATCAGAAAGTCCGGGATACATTTAGTCAAGAAGCAACATTGCATGAGATGCTGAGGCTTGTTTTCATTCAGTGTGTCTTTAATATGAGTGTAGTTTTTAAAAATATGGGTCAATGACATGACACTTATTCACTTTTTCAAAAATACATTAAAAATTCAGTTAATAAATGATGAATATATTTCATGATGAACATATTTTTAAATTCTGAATAAAATAAACATAATGTTGTGCAACTCCTCCTAAAAATATATATTTATAAAGTAATATTTCATTTTATCATTTATTAACAAAAATTAATTAAAATAAACATTTTCAAACAAATATTTTTAAAAAGTCCTTTTTCCATTATTAATCTATTGTCACATCGTCACTGAAAGATTTCTTCAAATTTTAATCTTTTAGAAATTTTAACTGAAAAACAAGTTAAAAAAAAAACTCCTGATAAGTCAGTTATAACTTCACTTTTAGAGATAAAATCAATTGAGCTTTCATAATGAAACTAAAAACATGTCAGCTTCATGAGAGGTGTTGTGTAAGGGTCACAAACTTAAACGTGGCATGATTTAGTGCTGTAAGTTTCCTTAGACCTGTTACACCCTAGTATGTGAAGGCCAGCAGCACAATAAAACCGCAACATCTGAAGCACCCCAGTTCAATTCAGCCCAAAGGTAGGATGAGGTTAGTGATTAACCAGTGTGCTGGAGGAAAGCTTCTCTGGTTTCTCAGCGCTGTTTTCAGAACAATGGGCTGAATCCACTATCCCTCCACTCATTAGAAATCGAAACACCAGCGAAATGCAGCAGTCAGCTGAAAGTGCTTCATTGCAGTGCGGTTCAACAGTACTTGGACTCTCTAAAGTACAAACTAAGTTTTTTTGTGCAGTCTTTTTTAGACAGTGTTTCTTTTATAAGCTGTTTTCCGTAAATAAATTGTACTTTTATTGCGGATGCGGTTTTTCATAAGTTAAATGTTTGGTGTTTAAATTTATTTCTAAAGAGAAGATAGTGAGAATTTTTGCAACTTGAGGAAACAATCAAGTCATTCCAAGATTGATAGAGCGATTAAGGCAGAATGCAGAAGAAGAAAAGTAGACTTTCCCGAGGAGGCAGGGAGGATGGAACGGGAGTAAAAAACGTGACCTTTAAAAATTGCAGACGTTCACGGTGGAGAGTGACAGAGCGCAGCGCGATCCATACGTGCCTGTCGATACCCGCTAACAATAGCCGATCCAAAGCGCCTGTCAGCACTCGCTGGAGCCTTCTGATCAAAGGTGCATTGATCACACGCCTTCGTGACCTAATCCCGGGCGAAGGAGAGGAGAAGAGGGTGTCATGGGGCCCGGGCAAAGAGCCCACCGTGGTCTCACCTCGCAGTCTGCCTTCAAAAACCCTCAAAGTGCCTGCCAATGCAAAGACAGCGTCTGGAGAGAACAAACATTTGGGTGCCACCGCATTCTGGCGACGTGACAGCAGACGGGCGGAAGGAAACCTACGGGTCAACGTGAGTCTAGCATGTGTGTGTGAGGCAGTCCAAAAGGATGCGGAAAATGATGAAAGGTATCAGGAGAGAGAGGAAGACAGAGATATTAAAACTCAGTCAGTACTGTGCTGCATCAGAACTCCTGGCGTATGATGGTAACAAGATTAAGGAATATGCATAATTGATCCAGCTCTGCGGAGAGATTGGCTTTTATCCTAACATCTGTGACACACTGAGAAGAAAAGCAAATGCTGGGTGGCATATGCTGGATGTTCAATTCAAATCAAAGTGTTCTGCTCTCCTTTTCCCATCGTTCTCTTTATTCATCTCTCCTCTCCACAGTCCAGTGGCTCTTAGTCGGCAGGGGGTTGCCGACGTTGGTCTAAAGAGCATGTTACTCTTGAGCCCCAAAGGAAGTTGAACAGGAAGAGGATTTTAGTGAAGTTTACCCTTTCCGCAAAAGTTCTCAACACAAACTTTGAATGTTGGCTTGCTTGAAAGTTTTGAAAATGCCTAGATAGATAGATTTTCCAGAATGCATCACTTTTGTTGAATATCTTTCAATTCTAAAAATCCCCAATTGAAGTTTCTGAGACGTGGCCAATTCATTCAAATTCACACTCGTGAATTGAAATTGAGCCAGTTCTTCAATTTTGCGGTAATCCACAACAATAGTCCACTGATCACTTGAGCGGGGCATCTTAAAAACTCCTTCACCTCGTCATCCACTCTCTACAGAACAGCGGGAGAGTTGACAGAATCTCACCCTCCTGCGACAACCGCTTTCCTTCCTTAATGGGCAATACCATCTAAGAAGTTCAGCAGTCAGCAAAGCCCACAGTTAGCATAAGTCCTCTAACAGGATTGCTCCCTACGGAGTGACTGTGAATTAAAGTGCTGTATGCATGCACACTCATGACTTTGGTAGCTTCTTGTGGAAAGCACCGAGATGATGCTGTTGATTGAAGTGAAGAGGGTAAGTGCACCAGATTGGAAGATGGGTAGAAAAGGGTAATCTGGTGTACTGAAGTGGCGTATGAATTGCCCAGAGGAGTTCCGATGGGGGCTTCTGTGTGGGAGCGTCTGGCAGATTTATTTAAGGGGTTGAGTGCAGGCTCGTGCCCGTTCAGAAGATGAAAGGTCGTGATATTGAATGGACAACGGGCTGCCTTAGCTCTTCCCTGACTATACACTATGACCTTGGCTTTGTGCACCCATTACACAATTCAGTGGCAGCCCAATCGAATCTGCTTCTGTCGATCAATATCCTATTAAAGCACCACACAAAAAAGGAGAGGAAGAGAACGAGAGAGAGGAGGGGCTGTCGGTAGTGGGGGAGAGCGAAATGAAAGTCTCCGTAAAGTTAGCCGCTACAGCTACGTTTTTGTAAATGGAACTCCACATAATTGGCCAGTCGATACCAAGCTGGGGTAATTTCGGAGATTGGGTCCGCCTTTCCATATCCTCCTCCCTCCCCCTGCTCCTCCTTCATCAACTATTCCCTACTACCTTCTCGACTCTTGCAGGGTTCTTAAACGTTCCCAGGAAGAGCCACTAGTTTGTTTTTTCCTTACAGCTTGCCCCCGTATGAAGTCAGACACTGTCACGCCACAGCTTGGCACGCCGTCAAGCTCAGGTGAGCAAGAGGACTTGTACGTGAGCCAGTTTTACTGTTGCTGCCGCCCACTCAGAGCCTCTCCAGAGGAGATTGCGAGGGCTACAGAAGAGACAGGAGAGGATACGGGATTAGGATGAGGTTATTGTTATTAGTCCGCCTGCAAGAGCCTCGCAGAAATGTTGGCAAGCAGCAAGGCAGCATGATCCAGGGGCAGGGACACCTGGAAATCCCTGGGT
>JAFVLL020009959.1:0-27803 GCA_021397915.2 Tor tambroides | reverse complement strand
GAATCCGATATTACAAAACCGATATCCGATTATGGTAAAATGCTTAAATATCGGGAAAAATATCGGTAAATCGATATATCGGTCGATCTCTATACAGAATGAACGAAATATGCAAACAGCCATGAAGAAGTCTATGCCATTTCATTCAGTATATGTGACCGTATGAGGTTACATGAAGATTAGCCGTAAGCCTAAAGTGTACATCAGCTTTACACTTTACTATCCCATGAGACCACAGGAGAGGAGTTGTGAATGGCAGTGAAGCGACACAACTGACACTTGTAGGTCACATGACAAAGTCAACATGATGGATGTGGCACAAACGAATTATATTCATAGAGTACACATACTCTAGCATACACACAAAAAACAAAGTATTTTTGGGCTTTAGAGTTGCCTATTTACACAGTAAGCAATTCACTATGTTCTGGTCTCCTAGGTTTACAAGGCATTTTCCAAAGTGCATTCCAAGGCAATGATGTTGACCCAAGCTTGTTTCTGCTATCTGGAGAGCAGTTGGCATTATCATCATTACTCTAAATCGCCCATGGTTTCTGTTAAAAAAACCTAGAATCAGTTGAAGTCTAAGTTAAGAACAGTGCTTTAAAAGAGTTTATGATGAACTTTCAAAAGACCTCAAATGGCGCCAAATGATGGAACTTTGAACTCTTCACTGCACTGCAGCTGTTGTGAAAGCTGGACTCATGCTTACGCCAGATTACTGGAATCTGAAGGTTAACAACTCTGGTTTAACTTGTTGATCCCAGATGTGTGCTGTTCTTTTTTGACGGTGAAACCTTACCACAATAATCTCACGCGCCCTGGTGTTCTCGTGCTGGGAACGGCCTGCTAAAGTCTCAGTCATGCTGCGTTATCCTGTTCGCTAAGAGCCAATAAAAGGCCGTGCAGATGAGGGGATCAGAGGTTTCTCGTTCTGTTATGTGGCATGGCATGATCACATTACGAAAGCCATCCATGTGAAACATCAGCACCATTATTCCCCATATTGCGCTGCATTTTTCATAAAGCCTGAAACATCCCAGGATTGTGGTAGGCTTGGATGGATAAAGAGCAACTGTGGCAGGAAGTCCATTAGCACTCGCATTTTCTGTGACTGAGCGATGAGAGACACAGTGAGGTAAAGAAATAACCAGTGACTGTTGGGAGAAAGGAAACTAACCCAGACATACTGGCCACTGCTGACTCACAAAGTGTTGCTAAATCCGGTTATCCTCTTAAGTGTTTAAAACCTGCTCGGCTGCACATGGGCAACTCAAAACACACCAAGTTCACACCTCTATACACACAAATTATTAGGTGAATGCAATACAACAACAATTAGCAAATGATATATTAACAGGTGCGGTGATAAACACAGGTGAGGCAAGTATGCAACACCCGCCTGCTGAGTAAGACGATTAACCTTCAGCTAGTCATGTTTATGGTCAAAAAATGTCATGTGATGTTAGTGAGACTACCTCACAGTGTATAAACAAAAGCCAAAAAAAAAACAAAAAAAAAACAGGTTTGGCAATGGTGGTTTAAAGGGAAAGTTCAACCAAAAATGAAAATTCTGTCGTCATTTGTTCACTCTCATGCTGTTCCAAATCTGTATGAGTTTCTTTATTCTGTTGAAAACACAAAAACATATTTTGAAGAAAATGGGTAACCAAAGAGTTGACGGTAGTCATTGACTTCCATTGTATATATAAAAAAAATGCTATGGCTGTCAACAGTTTGGTTGACTATAGGGTCAAAATTGATAAAAAATATCAAAATTTTTGATTTTGCTAATATTTTTTCTGAAGAAAGATAAACATGTATAGTGATGAAAGCCAAAATATTAAATGTCATGGATGAATATTTACTGATTAATCCACTATTTAGTAGAGGGGGGGTCAAAATGGCAATTTTCACCTGAGATTCAGAGTCAAATTACAGGGGGTTAAAAATGACTTCAGAAAGATGGCAGCATCATAATGTTAATTTTACATAGAGATTGGCAGGTCTGTTAGTAAAATCTGTTGACTTTAGCAATCTTTGTTGCATAAATGTGCCAATGGTGACATTCAAAAATGGGGAAACAGCACTTTTCAAGTTTTTTTCTCCAAAGTTTGCATGCCTGTAACTCAAAGTAGAAAGATATCTTAAAGCCCTTGTAGATTTTGGGTCTTAACAAATTTTCCTTTTGGCATCTTCATTTTTAAGGCCCTATATGGTTCGGTTCCAGAGATATTGGAATTTTAATATGGCTCCAGGCGTAAATCGTTAAAATGTACACATTTTCAGTGGTCAAAAACCAAATGTGGGTCAGTTTGCAAAAATATGATACTGGTTTCTTTTAAAGAGGAATGTCCGAAGAACAAATATTGTTGAAACTAGAGATGTATCTTGTTTCCTTCTGTCAGCACAACTTCATTGAACATACCTGTATATGAGTGCCATAAATATTCTTTTTCCAAAGTTTGCATGCCTATAACTCAAGAAGTATTAAAGATATCGCAATATGATTTTAGTTTCTAGTTGTCAATAAACTTTTCTTTTGGAATCTTAAATTTCAAGGCCCTACATTGTTCAATCCCAGAGATATGGGGATCTCAATGAGGCTCCATGTCCAGATTGTTGAATATTACCCATTTTCAGTGGTCGAAAACCATTTGGTCACTTTGTATGCAGCTGATTCTTATTTTATTTAATGAACAATGTCGGAAGAAGAAATAATGTTAAAATTAGAATTTTATCTTGTTTCTCTCTATCAAAATATTTGCATGGAACATAGCAGTTTGAGTGTCATAAATAATCTTTTTTCAAACTTTGAGTAACTCAAGTAGTATTGTAGTTATCCTAATATGATTTTAGATTCTGGTTGCTAAGAAACTTATACAATAAAAACTATATAATAAGATCAAATAAAATAAAAAAATAAGCAAATTTGCTTACTTTTAAGGTTTTAAAGATTTCATTCAAGGTGGAACATTACCCAAATACTTTTTGTATTCATATACATGTAAAAGCAAACAGCTCATTTAAGACCTCCTACTGAACAGGACCTGTGGACTGAACTTGGCTGAAGAGTAAAGCACAGTAAGAGGGAATCTTCCTTTGCTATTTAAACATGCCTGAACAAGATGACCTGTTGTCTGTTTGTGAGAAACAGGACGTTTTGTTGTCTTATAGGTATGTGCTTTTAAACATGAAGCAAAGCATGCTGTGTAACACACATAATCCCTGCCTGCTCACCCTGAACCAGACCAGGCCTGTCACACAAAGCCAAGTACACAGGCCAAGGTCTTTAGAAAAGTCTTAGTCAAACCAACATGGTGGGGCCAGCGAAAGTGGAGTACTGAAAACTTGCTTTAACTTATAATAACTGCAGCATCGCCCATTCTGAATATGTTTCACTTAATTAGAGGCAGTATTGTTTGTACACGTTTCAACCATCTCCACCCTGTTCATTAAGCACACTGTATTACCAGCCCAAATAGACACAAAACCAAGTGCTACATGAGCCTCTAGAGAACCTTGTCAAGAAGAGTTGGCCCAAAAATGCTTTTTTTCCAACCTATATCATTTTCTTTATGCCACAAAACATAAATAAGATGTTAGGCAGAATGTCCAAGCTGCTCTTTTCCACACAATAAAAGTGGGTTGTGATTTACACTGCCAAGTGCCATACAAAACTAAAAGCACAAAGATTTTTTTTTTTAATATTTTATATTTTACTTCATGTTTTATATGTTATTTGTTATTTATTATTATTTTATTTATTTGTTTATTTATTCATTTATTTTGCTTATTGCATTACGTCTTCACATCATTAATGCAAAACAGATGCTTGGACATTCTGTCCATAATCTCCTAAGTAAATGAAGGCCATTTAAATGTAATTTCATCATGACCTCATTTTGATGTCAGTTTAATCAATACAACATAAGTTTGTACAACACCATGTCTTTAACAGGCACAGTCTGCCACAATGAAAGTGAAATCACAGTCAGTCAAGACATATTTAATGTCTGATATACAGTTATGCAGAGCAGGATTTGGCCAATGAGATTCCACTGTGGGCGGGGCTAACCAGTGTGATGCTACAGAAATACAGTACAAGCCTAGTGATAAACAAAATGTCCTGCAGCTCATTGTGGCTGGTCAAAAAAAACCTCTAAATTGCATGGGGAAAAAAACAGAATTCATTGGTTATCAATGTAGTCCATTGCATCTGGACACAGTGTTAGCAATGCCTTTCTTCTTAATTTCTGCTGACAGCAGTGCTGTTTGGAGACTGAGGAAAATAGGTCATCACTTGTCATTAGGCAGAGAGCAAGAGGTTGCTCCCCAAAGTCCTAAACACACAAGTGGATCACAAGATTTCACTTATGTTCATTTAATTAGAAAAGAACTAAACCACATTGTGGAAGGAAGTGGATTAAACAAAAGCAGGATTTGACAAAAAACATTAAACAGACCTTTGGAAAACATGCAAACACGTTAGAGACTTTTTAACGGACAAGCATGCCAAAGACCTTGTCCTTCATAGTCCTAATTCTCAACAACTTGCATTGCAGATGCTTGGAGTGAAACCCCAGAAAATGGCCTTATTTTGAAGAACTAGAACAGCCGGCGCTGACACTCCAGGGGACATCAGCAATGAGTTCCACCAGCACAGATTTTGGGTCAGAAGCAACCCAGTTCTGCATCTGTATTAGAAGTTAGGAGAAAGACACACAACTTTAGTGTACACCTGAACCTGAAGACACTCAGTGAAGGTGAGGTAAACACCATAACTGTACCACAAAACATTTTATAAAACACAAGGACATACATGTCAAACCTGGAATGGCTATGCAACAAACATGTAATCAGGATAGACAAGATACTTTATGGCTCCTGATAGTCCTGATGTTTTCGGTAAAAAGTGAAATAATCCATTAAAATGCTTTTTATTATCATTAATTTTTAACTTTCACTTGGTTTCTCCACAACCACTATCAACTGCTACACCATGAACCGTAATTTCAATCTTAGACCTGGCCTAAATTTCAATATAGGAACTGCTTAAGGGTCTGAATACTTCTGCCAGTCACTGATCAAACCTATCCAGGCTTCACAAGGGAACTTTAGAAAGTTTGAGAGAGCATCCTATTCAACAAGGCTAAAAGGAATAGTTGAAGACTGAATAAAAATGTAGTTATTTTTTCACGCTCATGTCTTTTGAATACTGTATAACTTGTGACATGCAAAAGAAGAAAATTATAGCAGAATATTAATTTACAGTATAAAATTTAATGGCAACACTGGCCACCCAGTGTTATTGTTAATAAAATCTAAAATTAGTATTTTTTTATAATAATTTTTTCATAAAATATAAAATATATATATTTTAATATAATTATAATAAAGCTGAAATTTAAAAAAATTATATATTAAATACAATATTCAATGAAAATAAAATTAAAAATATTACTTTGGCAACTAACTGAAATACACTGAAATACACTGAAGTGGCTGTTTTTCAAGATTTTTAATGAATATCTTCAATTTAAAAAAAAAAAAGGTACCATATGACTTCAGAACACTAGGAAAACAGTGCACAAATCATATAGACCACTTTTCTGCTATATTCGGGGTGATTTTTTTGTCTTTTTTGTTGCTTCAAAGCCCCTGGTCACTATTGAATCGCATGGAATGACATAAGGTGAGTAAATGATAACAGACCTCATTTTGGGGGAGGAACTATTTCTTTAAGATTTGAAACACTTTTCCACTTCACCATAAAACATTCTTTGAGTTAAGGAGACATAATTACAATTTACGAGCACTCTATTGACCTTGTAAGCTTCTACCTTTAAAATGTCCCTTTATCATCCTTAAAGAGCTCTAAATATTTTGAGTTCACCTCTAGCACTGGAGCTTCTCAGGAAAAGACACCTGGTGACACAAACATCTTGTTACGGTTAGAAATTGTAATACTTATTTCTCCACATCTTCTGAAAGCTTCATTAATACACTGGTCTCTGCTTCTACCCCACACAATTTAGCACAGGATGTTTTTTTATGGCTTTTATTTACTACCCACATTAGTAATTTTAAGCCCGGTACACACCAAGCCGACGCCGACAAACTAGTGGCGACGAAAGCAGACTGCGCGGTCGGCCGACTTCGGCAGCGTCTGGTTCATAAAGTTGCCCTGACACACCAAGCCGACGCTCGACACCCGACGGCCAAGTAGCACGTCCGTTCTACGCCTGGGTAAAAAGAAATGCCTAATCAATTCATCTTCACTTGCCTCGTTCCAGACAGCCATTTTTTTTTTTAAATAATCACGTATCGGAATGAGAAATGCAAACAAATAAGATGAGCGTTCTGTGTGTTCCCTCTTGACCTCGTCGTTTACTTACTTCGTCACTTCCAGGGTTTTTTCTCGCGCACTGTTTCGCCAGCTGAACAGCCAATCAGAATGATCAGATGGCCCGAATGACTGACGAGCTCCGACGCTGATTCACCATGTTGAATCGGCCGAAAACAAGCCGACGAGGACCAACTTCAGCCGACGGTGCGGAACACACTGAGAAAACTTAGTCGGCCGACGAACAAAAACTGCCCGTTGGCCGACCTGGTGTGTACCGTCCTTAAGACAACACTCCCGATGTTCTTTTTTCCGCAGTGATAGTATTGTTTTATCCCACCCACTGTCAGCACACCTGGAGCGTCAGCTGTTCTTTGGCTCCAAATCAAGCCACATCATGGAAACAGAGATGACAGTGTAGGTAACAAAAGAACGTGTATGAACAGCATTGTGTTAAAAACCAAAATGTGGCCTCTCTGATGAAGGAGATAGATGTGTTTCTCAGACAGGATGATGATGGAATCTAACAAGTACTCAGTTACCATAGAACAAAAGATTTAATTGAAGCCCTTCCAGTGGTTCTGACACAGGGAATGGAATGAAAGTGTTTGGCAAACATGGTCTTTGAAAAAGTCTTGCTGGTTTTCCTTCAATGATTCAGTCATTAGAGAATGTACAAAACAACATCACTTCACAAACACAACTGTTGGAGGAACAGTTCACCCGACAAATGGAAATTCTGTTAGTATTTACAGTGAATTTTCATGATGAAAATGAATGAGGACTGAGGTTGCAAGCTCCAAAATAACCAAAAAAAAAAAAAAAAAACACCATAAAAGTATTAAAAAGTGGCCCACAACTTGTGTGCTACACATCTAAAAAAATAACAGTGTTGTCTGTTAACAGACTGGCATTTTTGCTATACTACTGCAAACATGATCATTCAAAAAGATCCTTCAAAAATTATTTATTCATGAAGCCCCATAGCAACAGTCATATTTTACATGAGTTTGCTACCTCAATTGACCTATCGGTAAGCCCCACCCCCCTTAGTTACTGTTGCTCCCTCGGACAAACAAACGGAGTTGCTCACTGTCTTAGAATGACAGCTGCAGTGTGAAAATCCCACAATGTTTTTGCACAATTTTGGACACAGAAGACCACCAAATGGGAATTAAATATTCCATGGAGGGATTTATAAAATATTTAAAAATAAATACGGTGGGTAACTTGAAGCGAGGGTTTACAGATCGCAATGCAAGCGGAAGAAGTCTCATATTACGGTCGGTCATCACGATCGCAGATGACAACATGCAGGATCAGCACTGTTCATGTATCACAGGGTACGATTAAATTAATGTACATTTAACCAGTTTAATATGAAGAGACATTGAAATGTAGACCTTTGCTTATGTCTTTTTGACCTACACTGTACAAGACGCGAGAACAGTCCGCTATTAGCTAGTTTTAGCCAGAGATACCTTGCTAAAGCTCAAGATAACATAAACGTTCTGCTTGAGCAGATGAAAATTGTAACTTAATGAGTGTATGACAACCAGAAAATGAACGTTTTGTCTTCATTTGTATTGGGGTTGAATACTTAGGGACATTTTGCTCTGTTTTGTTTGGATTCAGGAAATGTAATAAAATAAATTATATTGCTCATCCTCTCAGGATACCTGGAATCAGTGTTACAAGTACCCCAGGCACATCGTTTTTCCATTTTTGAAGCATAAACCCCATAAAACCGATGCGAGTTTCGGATCTTCCAATGTTTCTCTATGGCGCTGAAACCTAAAGATGTCCGGGTTCCACTCCCCGTGCAACTGATACTCGACTGCCATTGGCTAATCTGCGTTTGAGGGGAGGGGCTTACCGATAGGTAAATTGAAAGTGCTATGTAATAAATAAAATAATGTCAAGAAAACATGTTATGTTATTGATTTTTCCTCTTGGGCCTAACGCAAAAACATACTGCACAACCAGTGTAGCCTGATTTACAGACTAAGAACTCTTAAGAAGCCACTTTGCGTAAATGATGAAACTGAAAAGATTCACAAACTCATCTGTTAAATGAATAGCAATTTTTAATAAATATTTTCATGAAGTTAGATGCTCCTGATATAACTTACAGCAATAGTTTGGACAAAAATGAGAAAATTAGAAAACTAAAACTAGATGAATATTAAATGAAAAACTTTTGAAATATTTGTGAAATTATGCCTTTGCAACTATAACTAAAATTTAAAGCTGCAGTCCATAAGTTATGCCTCTTTGTCGCCATCTCTGTTTGAAAACCTGGAATTGTAGCTGCTTGCAGAATTATCTTGCTTGCGTGGAGTTGTGAGTTGACACGGCTTCAGCACGGATGAATCTAATGTTTTGAGGTGAATGTGTAGCTGTCAATCACCGCACTGGTGTGGCTGTTTACTGTACTTCGCAATCACAGATTCTAGCCTATGTCTTGGAAATATGACCCAAATAAGAATTTTCACAGTATATTGCCATCTGAACAAGTAAGTAACAAGTCTGCCACGTTTGTTCTGACCAACTGAGGAAAAATTAATTACCATAAATCGCACTACCAATGGTGATTAAATCTAAAGATTGGTTAGCTCATATCACATCAAACCGTGCAACACTCAAAAAAATGAACAAGGAAGGTTGTGCACTTTACATAAAATATTTATATTCAGTTTACTTATAATAATGGTCTTTGTTGACTTGAAATGTTTTTTTCTATAAAGGTCTACGTAATTATGTCTCAACTTAACTGTACAAAATCCTAACGCGTTGTCTAAACACAAACCATTTATGTCAAGTAAAAAATTGTTACATCCAGAAGGTGGCAGTATAGTGCGACACCAACTGCCATGAAACCCCAAAGAAGAAGAAGAGCAAGACGCGTCAGACTACACATGCGCAAAGATATTTGAATCTGCACACCTGCGTGACCCCCTGCAAAGTTTTTCTTGATTGGTTTTGACAGAGGGACGTCTTACCTTTTCAACGGCTGGTAAAGGTAGGAGGATATTTGTTTTTCCACCAGTATCGATCTTTTTTATTTGTAATAAGAGACATGTTCTTTATTTTTGGCCTGCTTTAGTTTTAGAGAGTTCTAGCGTCTTAGACAGGCTGTAAATAGGATTACATTTCTCAAATAGTGTAATGTCTTAATTTTAATTTGAAAAGACGCGGTGTATTCAGCCTGCTGATGGGGATGTGATCAAAGCCTGGAGTAGCAGATTGAAAGCACGTTCTTCTCTACTCTAAGGTTTCTGTTGATCACTCCGCTCGGGATCCACTCCGGGTTTTCCATTCCCGCTCACGGAAAAACTGCTCCGTGTTCACTCCATTTTAAAAGTTATACTAGTATTATTGGCGGAGCCATGTACGCATCCCGCCAAAGTCCGGTTCCTGATTACGGGGTGGGGGCCCCCCATCACCTGTTTCAATGGGATGGGAGATGACACACGGAGTCAGAGATAACTGAGAAGTTAGCGCACCGTTCATTATCGAAGGCGATTCATCTGCGATAATGAATTTTAGATTGCGTAGCTTCTCAGTGAACTACGGCTCCGTGTATTAAATGCCGCTCCATTTGAAAACAGGTGATGGGGATTTACCGCTAATCAAGGAGCCGGTTTTACTGACGAGATGCGCATGCATATTGCATGAGATAAATCGCCCAGCCCTAACTAGTATGTTTATTTTTTATGTCATGCACACCTGAACGCAACATTTATAATGCTATATGTAATGTTTTGTAAATTATTCTACACGTTTAATAAATAGAATTACACAATGTCAAAATGTATACCTGAAGTGTGTAACTTCCCTTTCATTTTTCTGACTGTAGCGTTTAAGTTGTCGTAAGTTTTTGACTCTACAAAAGCATAAAAATACAATATGTTTGCAGATATATTTAAGAAACGTACTAAGTTAACATACTTGTTAATTTGAAAAACAATGCTACAGTCATTCTCTGTTGAAACTGTAATACTAAGTTCAACCACTAGGTGTCCATCCAACTAAAACTAAACTAAAATCTGCTGTCAAAATTAACCGTTTCAATACTTGGTTTGAAACTTTTGTTTTTTCCTATTTGTTGTGATACTTTCAATAAAAAATGCAAAGTGTGATCATTTTATTGGTTTGTAGTTTTTCAGTTCAGATTAATTCAATTTTACAAAATCTTTATCAAATTGTTTTATGCTTTTATCCTTTGCAATTTTTCAGGTCCTTAATGAAAGGTGTGTTCCTGCCAAGGTGCTTTACTCACAATAGGTAAGATCTACTACAACTACTAATGTAAATACTGTTTCTTGCGTGACCACCGTTTCATTTGTTAGTTCTGAGTAGCGTGTTTCTATTTGTATCTTGTTTAGTTTTAATTATCAGTATCAATTGATAATTTCAGTTTTTAACAGATTATATAAATGTTTTAAATTATTATTAAGTCATATGGTATGTTATTTGTAAAAATCTTCAAAATTTTTTTTTTTTTTTTTTTTTACAAGTCAAGTTTCTTTTAACTGAAAAACAAACCTGCAGATAAGTGCCAGCCGGCCTATAACGTTAAAAAACCCAGTGAGGCAGAAGTAAATTTCGGCCCCCCCCCCCCCCCCCCATCCTGCTGGAGAGACCCAGGACAGCCTTGAACGCGAAAGAGTGTCACTGTTGTCTGAGTTCAAAAAACGACACAACAATGCAGTTATCAAGGAGAAGATGGCCAAGACCTTTGCGTATAGGAGACAGGAGGTAGTCAGAGACAAACTCATGATTGCAGAGTTCAAGACCAGATGGCCAGGGCTGTTCACTGTGCCTGAGGTATAAACTGCTTCTTAAAACATCCATTATCAATGTTATATAATGCATCAAATGACAGTGCGAAAGAATTATAGAATACAGTAATATATGGTCTTTTTACTAAAATTTTAGTATACACCAATAACCGGTTGTTTGTGGACATTATTTAAAGGTGGAAGCAGAATTTCTGAGGATTACCACTGTTCCCCTCGTCACAACGTTTTTTGCACAACTTGAACACCACGCTGATCAGCTCATCAGAATGCTGAAGAAGACAGGTGGATCTAAAGGAAAGAATTTAACCTCACCTTTGCCCCGACTGCACAGGTATAGTTTACTACTTTGTAGAACACATTTAAGAATAAGTATATTTTGTCTAGTCTGTTGCCATTTGTCAGAAACCAATAATATCCGCAAATGCACCCCATATGAATATAAAATTTCTTTGATTGTATTTCACAAAGCTTCTGAGATTAACAGCTAATTTTTTCCCTTTAAACAAATTGCTATTTCGTATTTACTCTACACACTATGGATAAATAACCAGAATTTTGAGGAAACTGATGTACTGACGTTCAAAAGGACCAATCAAAGTTACAAGCAACAGAAAGAACAGAACTACTCTTATTGCGTAGTACCACCAACACACTGATCATTCACTCTGCAGTTTCCCAAAAAGCTTCCCTTTTCACACTTTTTCTCTACTTGAGAGTAGGCCTGTCGCGATGGTCAATATATCGACTTATCGCACGATGTAAATGAGCACGATCATTTTTGGTGCTGCGATATTGCCACTGATAATTTACTATAATAAAGATTATTGTAATTTTTACATAATGAATGCCACTGTGCTGCCTCTGTCATCTCCTCTGCTCTCTGTGGAGGGGATGGGGCTCAGGCGCGGCTCCACACACACACAAACACACACACACACAGAGCGGAAAGTGTCAGGTAATGCAAGCCGCAAGCTTTAGCTCCAATGTGGGAACATTTTGAATCGCGAACTTCTCACAGGGCACCATTTCCAGTCCCGTGCGAGAACTCTGATCTCATGTGTGATCCTGCATTATTTCCTTATCACTTCTCGCGTGCGTTTGGTTATGAAACATAGTTTGCGGACAACTCTGTCTGATAATTTTATCATTATACTGTCATTATGAAATCAGTGGCATAAAATGGTCTTAAAATGTCAATAATTTCGTTTATCGCAATTAATTTTGGTGCAATATATCGCACAACAAAAAGTAGTCATCGTGACAGCCCTACTTGAGTGTACTCTGTAATTGCATAATCATTGATAATGTTTGTATAAGTAAATGGTCATTGTACATGTGCCTACTTGTATAGTTAAAGTTTCACCCATTTCACATAATTATAGAAGTGTAATAGGGTTGTAGTTTGTATGTTGATGCTGCTTTTTTTCTATTTAGAATGAAACTGTTGAAAAGAAGAGGGAGTGCCTCCTCAGGGCACTTTGTATCTATCTAAATGAAGTTCCGAGCAGTCTCTTCAAAGACTATCTGGTAGGTAATACTAACAATTACTGCAGCAGTAACGGTATCCTAGGGCTTTTAAGAATATCACAATGTCCATTTAACATTGTGGGATATGGCTGTAATGGCAATTTTGGTCTAGACCAAAATCACGTTTCTGATAATTTAATCTTAAAAATTATAATCTTCTAAAAGTAGAACTTATGGCAGAGCTGCTATATTAGATGGCATCAGATCATACAGGTGTACTTAATAAAGTACAGTAGTGTACAAATTGTGAAGAATCAGTTTGGACCAAAAGTTAGTAATCAAGCACTATTTTAAAACATTTACGGAGAAAACTGCTATGGAAATGAACTCTTTGGAATTATGTAATTGGCTGATGATTTCATTGTTGTCCTTTTTTTGTGTGTGGAAAGGATTCAGATGGCAGTGCTGTCCAGAGGGACCTTGGACAAGTTGTCTTTGGCATCTACAGCATTAATGCTGAGGGAGGTGATGCCACCACCACTCCAGTTGATGTTGGAATAGTGATTGAGGGTGTTGAAGTGCTTCACGACTTGGGAGACATCGCTTCTGCATAGCACTCTTAATGGGTGTCATATATGCAATGAACCTCAGTTATCCTCAGGAACTGAAAACGTTCTTTGAGGTGCTTCAGAAAATCTTCCTCCAGTTGGATGCTACCAGACTCTCAACCAAGGTACAGATGCTTAAAAACAAACTGTATGAGTGAACCAACATTGAGCGTGTGGCGTTTAACATGAAGGCCTGCTTTACACTTGAAACCATTTAATTGAAAAACACTTCAAAGATTATATACCTTTTTTTTGTGTGTGTGACACGCACCACTGTTCTGGGTGACATGCATGTAAAGCGTGTCCAGAGTTGTGTGTTTTTTGTTTTTTTTTTAAGGTAAAGATAACCAACTTTAAATGCTGCCACTCATGGGTATGTTTAACTGTTTTTTCTCTTTTGTAATACAGAATTGATAAACAGTTGTGTTGTTGAGAAACTGTTGGTGAATAAAGGAACTAACAAATTTTGAGTTGAGTTTACTGAAGTAATTTGTGTGGAACCTGTTGACAAACTAAAGTTAATTCAACCTAACTAGTAAAAATTAAAGTTAGTGAAAGCATTTTATTTTGATTAATTAAGCTTGAATTGAATGTTTTGTTGTAAAATCATTAGTTTGCTTTGAATAGACTAATATGTAATATGCAACTTCTAAACAAATTTTGTTAGTCCATATAACATAACTGACTTTAGTTAGTTAAACTTAAATGTCTCTTGTTGAGCAAAAATTAGTGATAATAGTTGGCTTGAGTCAAAAATATTATTTCTCCCTAAAACAACCCCATTAAGTTAGATAACCTTGAAATATTTGTTTTCAACTTTCATAATAAAATTGTGTGGAACCTGTTGACAAGAAAAAATTAAAGTCAAGGTTTCATTTTTTTGAGTGAAAGTATTATTATTGTTATACTTTATTCTCAAATTATTCATGTTAACAACATCAGCATTGCGTGACTATGAGTATAGGTATAGTGTGTATTAGCGTGTAGATTTCAATTTCTGTACAGTCTAATCTAATTGTCATGCCATTCGAATTTCATATTAATAAATTATTTTAACCCAAAAAGCAAACTATGCTCCCACTGAACTGGTTTTCTTTAAAATACAAATCTTGTGTAATCCCAGGCTATCTGTAATCAGAAGCATTTAAAACTGGAATATAATTAAATTTCATTCACATGTGTTTCATAAACACATAGGCTAATCCTTTCTGGATTACAATCTGCCATCAAAATGATATATTTAATTATTTTAGCTGCTGTGAGAAAAGGCTATAAACGATCCGTCACCTGCAGGATCCTCACATGAGATAGCCTACTAGCCAGGACAATTTCTTTGGTTACAGACGTGACGTAATGACGCAGTGCCATGCTTGAATTTCCTGTGAAAATCTACCCGTACTACTCAAATTAGAAAACATTATTATAAGCTAACCGTTGTGAATCGGGCTAAAGTAAGGTGATAGTTTTGAACACTGGTTGGTTATGTAATTATTGATTTTGATTTTCAAATATTGATTTTGGATCATTTTTAACCAAAAAAGTTACGGACTGCAGCTTTAAAAAAAGTTGAAGTACTAAATAAAAATGAATAAAAGTCGAATAGAAGTATTAAAAAATATATTAAAAAGACAAAAATTAAAATGAAAACAACAAAAAATAAGCTAATTTAAAATACTAACAAATAGACTACAATAGTGGACATTATAACTAAACATTGTTACAGACATTATAACAATACCCAAATGAATCAGAATCAGATAGTTTCAGAAATGTGCATCAACACACAGACCTAACAAATGTTCCTTAAAAAATTCACATTTAGCATTCTACAGAATAAAGAAAGTTTTGGAACACCATGAGGGTGTGTAAACGATAAAATCGTATTTTTTTTATTAACTATCCCTTAAGAAAAAGCTGTGCACTTGACTTACACAAGAAGCTCACTAAAGGAACTCATTGTGGAAGGAATGTTAACTGAGTAACTTTACAACTCAGGTGTCGCCAGCAGGCTGTCTGTGTTAATCATACCTGTGTAATTAACACGTTCCTGTCCTCTGCCCCCATTCTCAGCCTCTTCACATCTCAAACTTTTAGAAGGGGGGCCAGAGCACCCTCAGCCACACTTCACCTCCTTAAAGAGTCGTGAGGGAGGATGACGCTACAGTTTGTTTTGGCCGTTGGCCTTGTTTTATCTGTCCAGCCCCTGCAGTGTGGGGGCAGAGGAAGAACCATGTCTGTACACCTCCCCACAGTTAGATTGCGACTCTCAGATTACAGCACACTGAGGACGGCAACATCAACGCTGTAGAGAGAGCGCACATCGCCACTAAAACCACAGGCCCAAACATAGACACTGCTGGACATCCCTGCAACAAATCAAACTATGGCATCACTGCTTTAGGGAGGTCAAACAGCAGGAAACTATCAAACAAGGAAATCTGGTTGTCGTAAACAACTGTATTTATACAAATGCTGAGCTCACGAAAGAACAAAAAACATTGTTCTTTACACAAAATCTTGACCTGACGTATGATTTTCCATACTAGGAAAAACATTTATGGTGGCAATTAAAAAAAGTGCACATTTCTTAAGGGTGTGAGGCACTTGGTTTAATGTTACTGAAATGTTTACTTTACCAGGAAGCCACAGAATTCTGAGAATTGCTGAGTTATTGAAAGGATATGAAAAAGGCATTTTAATGTTGACCACCTGACTACACCCATGTACAAACACCAGTTTCTATAGAATTTAAAGATAAGTCCTGTGAACCGCCTCTCCAAACCACTCAACGTTATATGATAACATCAATAATAAATCCAAAAGGAATGGATTTAAACATCCAACTAGAAAAACCTGAGTAGATTTTAAATTATTGTCAAATTTCTTCATTTTTTTGTTGCATTTGTGACCAGTTTAGGCGCAGTCTAAAGCCCCCTGCTAGGGGTAAATTTAAGAAGTTAGTTTTAAATGAACATTCCATATTCCATACAAGTTAAGATTAATCGACAGCATTTGTGTTGATTAACACACAAAATAATTTCCACTTGTCACTATTTTTCTTTAATAAAAAAAGGCACTTACAATGGAAATAAATGGGGCCAATCGGTAAACATTAAAATACTTTTTAGTATAGCCACAAAAAGTAAACAATGTGAGTGTTAACATGATTTTAGTGTGATTTATAGGGATGTCCCGAGCCGATCTCAAGGCCGATCAAGCGTTTTTTAACTGATCGTTTTTGGCTCTCCTAAGGTGTCGTGTAGTAGGTGGCGGTATGCGATTTTAAGTGGGTTTGCCGACCGCCATTAAAATAAAAGAAGACACTCAAATGTGCGTGCTCAGCCGCCATTAAAACCAAAAGAATAAGAAATGTGCCTGCATGCATATGAGCTTCACTGTTCAGTGTATTTGATGCACATTTGTGTAACGATATCTTATTCATTTATTGTTTACTGTTGTCTGCCGTCAGAGACGTCATACGCGCTGCTATGGGTTGTATCTTGCTCTGGATTTGACTGATAGACTGGTGTTCTAACACCACTAGTTTCATGTTTTCTAACCATATGTTGCAATTATTGTGCTTATTGTACATAATAAAATACAAGAAGTTTATATCAGCAGTCCCATATTTATAAATGTGACCACACAGTCTGTTTACAATGTTGTAACATGTTTACAGCTACCAATATCTTTATATAGTTACATTGAGAGAGTGTGTATATTATTATATTATATTATATTATATTACTCTCTGCACAACTCGGTATACATTGTATTGATTTTAATAACTTAATATACTTGAATTGTGCACCAGACACTAGGAATATACAAGTATCGGTTCGGGACTCAGTGTCGGCAGATACTCAGTATTCAATGACTCAGATCGGATAGGGGGCACAAAAAACCTGATCAGGACATCCCTAGTGATTTATATAAAGTTCATCCAATTTCACAACTTTTACCATTTAAGTTTTTTTACAATTACAATGTGATGCTATAAAGCCCAAAATGAGAAAAACTGTACTGCTCAAATAATACACAAGTTAAAACCAATTTTAAAATTTTTTATAATTTTTTTATCTTCACAATTTTGCTTTTAAGTCCCACATTCATATCCATGTTCCTCGAGTAACTGTGAATTTTGCTTCAAAAAAAAGGCTTAACTTGTATCGAACCGCAATATTTTTTTAACTTAAAGACAGCTCTTTTTGAGAACATCATTAAACTTTGTAGGAAGCATTTTCTTTTATGTATCAGCAAGTGTTAATAAAACACCAACCAACCATCCAGGTTCTCAATATCCTGGGAGCAAAGTTGTGGAATGCACCAGCAACCCTCAATGAATTAAGAAAACTACAACTATTCAAAGGCACCCTGCGGATGACCTGCTCCCTGACCCTGGAGGAATAAAGAAGGTCATGGAAACTCCAAGAGGAGAAAGACTTCATAGCTCTGAGGAAAGACCACTGATTTTACCTCAGCAGCACCTCTTAGCCAAAGGTTTTAATTAAGTCAAAGGCAAAGTCTCTTAAAGGAAGAGTCCAACAAAAATGACAATTTTGTCATCAATTACTTTTGATGTTCCAAACCTAACTTTACTTGGAACACAAAATAAGAATTTGTCTGTATGTAGAAGGTCAATGGGGTTCAGTGCTGTTTGGACCTCACAGACAAAAACAGCAATATTCTTCAAAATATCTTTGTGTTCTATGGAAGAAAGAAAGTCATACAAGTTTAGATAGACATGAGGGTGAGTAAATAATAAAAGCATTTTCATTTATAATTAACTATCCCTTTAACTCACCAAGCCTGAATACAGAAAGTGATTATGCATAAGATTTTAATGGAATTCTGCATCAACAGTTTGGTTGCTTGGAAAACGGCTTTGCACTAGGGCTGGGCGATATATCGAACGCGATTGTTATGCGCATCTCGTCAGTAAAGCCAGTTCCATGATTAGCGCTAAATTTCCATCACCTGTTTTCAAATGGAGCGGCATTTAATACACAGAGCCGTAGATAACTGACAAGCTACGCAATATCGAGTTCATTATTGAAGGCGATTCATCTTCGATAATGAACTCGATATTGCGTAGCTTGTCTGTGAACTACGGCTCTGTGTATTAAATGCCGCTCCATTTGAAAACAGGTGATGGAGATTTACCGCTAATCAAGGAACTGGCTTTACTGACGAGATGCGCATAAATATCGCGTTTGATATATCGCCCAGCCCTACTTTGCATAGACCATAGAGAAGAGTAAGAGATCAGGCAGGTTTATCGGGGAGGTTTAATCCTACACTAACCAACCATGAAGAGCATGTAAAATCCTTATGTGTGCAAAGTAGCTTTTAGGGCAAAAGCATTGACAAACATAAAAGAAAAACAAGGAGAATGAAAGTGAAGCACGGAAGAGATCAGAAGTAATTACAGTCACCCTACTATTCACATAATCTTCCTTGAGCCAAGATGAAGGACAGCTTGATGAAACAAACTGAAACAGGATTATACCTGACAGAGTGGCGAAAAGACAATAAGATCTCATATTGCAAGCAAACGCAAGTCATTTCCATTTTACCATAGCTGACAACAGAACAAACAAATCTCTGATTCAAAACTGTTGAAGGTGTGTAGATGCAGCACAATTGGTCCAGAACGCAGTAAACAGGAGTGGCCTAGTGACATACATGGCCTCTGGAAATAAATGATGCAAAGTGAAGCCATTGTCTGATCCAAGTGAACCACACCACTCAGAGAATAGGACATTCAAACAGTCACACAGGCCCATTGTTATGACCAAGTTGAGCAGGGTCCTGTCTCACAAGGTCTGGCCGGAGCCGAAAGGCTCGTAGAGCATTGCCATGCTGCGATCTCTCTCAAGCCCCATTAAAGAAGTCCTCATCCAATTCTGTAAAAGACAACAGAGACTCAAAGTGTGCGCAATACATTTCCACTGAACACTGAGGTTGAGCTCTGAGCATTGAGGATGTGCACCTCAGCTGTGGATTGATATAAAGAGTCAAATTTCAAGGTTTATTTGTCCCACAAGTAACTGGTGCAATGGCAGCAAATTGTTTTTTTTTTTTAGACTAGATCTTTTGGTGCAATGCATCTTCTGTAGTTAAGTATCCTTGCATAAAGGTTGGAGAACAGGAGGATGGGAAGGAGACTAGATAGTGCTGAAGGCTTAAGCATACTAGTTTTGATGCAATGCAGTATACTAAAAATGACAGAGAATACTTCAGTGGTTATGACCAAACACTGAGGCAGAAAAACTGGACTACAGTGATCAAAAGCAACAGTAAACACATTTATAATGCTACAAAACGTTTCTATTTCATATAAATCCTTCTCGTTTGAATTTTATATTAATCATACTATCCTGAAAAAAAAAATTATCACTGTTTCCACAAAAAATTTAAAACATTTTCAACGCTGATAATAATAAGGACGGTTTCTGAAGGATCATGTGACAATGAAGACGGAATAAATGGCTGCAGCAGAACAATTAACATTAAATTGTCATAATATTTCACAGCTTCTACTGTAGCTTTAATCAAAAAAAATACAGACTTGGTGAGAAAAAGAGACTTCTATCAAACACATTAAAAATCTTACTAACCAAAAGCTTTTGAATGATAGTGTTTATATATGGCTCAATAATGCATTGTTTGTCGGAGCAGTCTAGTGTGATGTGCGGTGCTGGTGTGGGGTAACCCCAGCTGTCCCGGGACCACCCTTTCACCAGCGGAAACAATTACGACTCCCAGCGGAGTCTCGGCTTTCTCCTCATTAACAAACATGAGCTGTGGAGGCAGCAGCAGCCACAGTGATCTGATTGGCCAGCTGGTGTAACCCTATGCCTAATTAATTACCCAAACACCCCACCACACACACACACCCTTCACCTGCACCCGGGCACGTGGCTCTGCAAAAAAGGCGGTTTGGTGATGGCACAGTCAGACAAAAGACAACACATGCCACATGCCACACACACCCACCCATGAATACCTCCATAAACATCAGGACAGAACACGGCTTAAACATTATCACTCAATGCCCATTCCCAGCCCGATCTCTCGCCCACACACACAATACAGCACAAAAAGAAAGTCAAACCTTTCACTCATGTGGTTAATACATGAGTGACAGTCCTGTAAACCTGTCTGGACTCATGGGCCATACAGCTAGAACAAATGTGCTCTGTCAGCGACAAAACACTAATGAAGCAAAGCAATGGCAGGCACTTATTCTCTTAAAAAAAATCAGCTTTTCAACAAAGACTGAATAACTACTGAATGCATACTGAGAGCTCAATAGACTTATTAGCTTTATCACTAGCCTTTATTTAACTAGAAATGTGTTCATTCAATCCCAGTCAATGTAAGTGTTTTTCTCAATCATGTAGTTCTTACTAACATCCTACTGAAAAAGCACAAACACATTCATGTCTAGGTCCAAGTAAAAATTTACAGAAATGGAATCATGTTGATATTATTATCTGTTCATATTATCTGGTAAAATCTCTTTCTACAATCTGAGTTGAGACTCCATATTATATTGTTAGTAGCTCACCCAAAAATAATGTCATCATGTATTTACCCTCATGTTGCTCCGAAACTGTATGACTTACTTTCTTCTGTGAAACATATAAATAGACATTTTGAAGAATGTTAGCAAGTTTTGGTAACCATGAAACAAACACTGCAACATTTTTCTAAATATCTTCTTTTATGTTACACAGAAGCAATAAACTTATATAAGTTTGGAACGACATGAGGGTGAGTAAATAACAGAATTTTCAGTTTTAGGTGAACTGTCCCTTCAAGTGACAAAGCTTTTTTTTATTTACTGAGAGTATGCAGTTACTATAAGACCCCAAAAACTTTAATACAGAGTTGGGAGATCACAAGATAATTCTCGTGAGGCTGAATTTATTGTCATGGTTATGATCTCTGATAAAAATCAGTGATAAATATTGATCACAAAAGTGCAGGTTCACCTACATTGTCTTAGAAGAATACTTTACAATAATAACATGCCAAATAATACAACTATTTCAGTTTAAATATCAAAAAGCAAACAAGGCTTTCGTTTGTTAGGAAAATAATGTGAAACGGTCATTGAACTTGATCGCCATGCCTTATATCAAGAGTCAATGCAGAAGCCCATATGAGGGTGCATATGCTCAGTCTGAGGGGAATACAAGTCGAGCCAAGTGCAGAAATCCATCACTCATGATGCCCCACGGTGCCCACAGGGTATACTGCCCTAGCAATAGAGAATGAACAGAGACTGATGAAAATGTGGGTTGACAAGGGCTTTCTAACTCAAGAGAATTGAGGATACCAGTAAGCGGCTATCTGCTGAGAAAGGCTTTTAAGTCTAGTCAGCACTTGAACACTTGATTAGTGAAAAAGGGGACCAAACAATAGATAGCAGCTTCATTTCCACATTTCAGCATTATTGGGATTGGCACGATCTTATATGAATCTCATCATTTACTCACCCTCATGCGATCCCAGATGTACTAAACTGTATTTGACTTTTTTCTTGAGATGAACACAAAGATTTAGAAAAGTAATCTCTTTGAGCCCATATAATGAAAGGGAATGGTAAAACCAAACGCTGATGCTTTAAAACTGCACATAGCAATCATGACAATAACCAATACGACCCCAGAAGATAAATGAACATCTTCTGAAGTGAAACGATATAGGCGTGTATAAGGAAAATACTCAATATTTTAACCTTTTAAACTATAAACCCTCACTTCCGGCCAGCTGTCATAAGCACATTCATATGAGAGTGCTGTGAAGTGCTATATCAGCATGTGGTGAAGCTAAAGAAAGAAAGTCATATACATCTGGGACAGTATGAGGAACATGAATTATGGCAGAATTCCACAGAAAAAAAACAGACTGACGAAAAATACCGACATCAATCCAACAAAAAATATCCCAAAACAGCCAAACACAAATATAGATTCAAAGCAGAATACAGTTCCAGTTCATAAACATAACTCAGTGGGTCTCAAGTGCCATCAAGATGACTTAAAAAGAAGTTACACTAATAACTTTTTTTCTCGAACACTGAAGAACAGTAGAAGTATCAAAGGAAATATCTTAAACTAAAAGGGAGTTTGGAATATTGTCTTGGACAATTAAGGGCCTTGGAGTTGGAGCGGTTAAGAAGCAATGCAATAACTGATGGTGAAGCTGTTGGAGAGCCGGTTACATGCTCGCGCACAGACTGTGTTCTCGGACTATCGTTACATGAGCGCGAGTGACATGACACAAAACAGAACCGGCTTTATTATTCAAGAGGAAAGGATATCACATGCAAATAAGATGCAAATCGTTCATTTTAAACCACGAATTCTAAGCACTGAAAAAAAAATCATATTAAAGCACATGCAAAAGTGTGAGCAACTCTTTGTTTCACATTAGTTTTGCCGGTCTGTGCGATCAACCATTGATTCTTATAACAGCTCCATCCGTGTCTTGCATGACACTGAGAATAAACCGTTTACCGCATATACCATCATCAATCAGCATTACCCTGCCTTCCGTGCTCTGATCGGACAGCGGTGATAATACACTCTCAGGTCACGACAACACAATCCATAAGCACGCAATACACACGTTCATCCAGAAAGTCCGCTGAAAGGCTGTTCTTACCTCGTACGTGGTCTCATCATTCATTCAAACTCCACTGTTTCGTTTGGGTAACTGGACATATGAATGTGCTTGATCGCAACATTGCACAGACCCTATAGAGAGTTGACGTCATCATTTTTTTTCCACTCGACCAGCGCGCGAGTGCGCATGATCACACAAGGTAGATGTACTGATGTCTAACGGGAGATGTAGTGTAGGTTAACGTCAGGTACAACGAGTCAGATAAGGTTGGTTGAAGTGTCAGTAAGTTGCCTTATAAGGTTTATATATTCATAGGAAAAAAATGAACATCTGAAAGTAACGCGTAATAAATTGCCAACTAATATAATAATAATAATTATTTATTTTAAAAAGTTGCTGGCATACTTTTGTATTTTCAATTTTTATTAGATATTCTCTATATGGAAAAATAGCTTGAAATAATACAACTAGCCTATAACAAGAAAATCAATGGCATATGGGAAAGTGACAGTCTTGTCCTGAACACAGTGGTCTTGAGTCATCATCTTGTCTCACTCCTTTGGCAAATAACAGTTTAGGTATAAATAAACATTCCTTGATACTTAACCAAGGACATAACAATTTGTTAACAGGCTCCAGTCGTTGTTTACATCACTTTGTGCTTAATCTTTTTAAGATGGAACATACAGGACTGTTAGTGTCATAGTCAATGAGGAAGATATAAAATATTCAGATTAGCAGTCAATCAATGTTTTTTTTTTCAGTGATCAATTTTTAAACATTTATATCCTCGTGAGCGTATACTATGACCAAAGCTCAGTGAATTTGAAGAGCTAACAAGCTCCTTTTTTGTCATTGCTTATTAAATTACACCTCTCTTCTTTCCCTGGCTGTTTCTTAACTACAACATTACCTTGTTTATTATGGCTTCCCTTCCTGCTGCTCTGCCTCTTCCTTCTCAATATTAAATTAAGGGGTGAAGTTGTGGATTTTTTTTTAAAGCTGGAAAGGAGCTGTTGTTTCACAGGAGATGTCCAAGTCACATGACACTACAGGGTGAATCACTGGATGCTGAAAGAAGATGGTCTCTTTCACATGCATTGTGCAAAGCAAATGCTTGAGGCTCTTTCATATCACTCACGGTCTGGTGTGTAAGTAATGTGACACTTTGAATTGTTTTTCTCATTTTCTGTATTCTTTATGACCAGGAGGATAATGGCTCCCAGACATAGAGGCACCCTGAGTTACAGCGCATCCAGCCTTTGTACATTCAGGACAGGATAAATCCATGAAGATGACGTGGGAGCCAGGGGTTTTCCACATATTAAAAGAAGGCCACAGAGGAGACAGTGAATGTCTTCAACTTTTTCCTGAAATACAAACATTAAAGGAGATCCTTCATGAAAAGTTCAATGAGAGATTTTATCAGGTTAATGGCCTTTATAGTGAGTTGAAGTTGAAGTGCATCAGTCAGTTAGAGGCTGTCATGTTTATTTAATTTATAAATCCCAGATCAGATCAACCATCATGGCTTGCGGACATTGCTTCTCTTAAATAGCAAATTAACTATAAAAGGGAATTTAAAACAATGCATATGGAGATGGTCAAGTTAAAGTCATAGAAAAGATATATAGCTGGTCTTTTAGAATTATCATGTGGAATTTATCAGACAGCGTGCAAATATGCACTACCATTTCTTTTGTATCAAACAAACAATAACAATACTGATATTTTTCTGCTTTTTCAGTATGACGATGAGATGACTACAGTGATTATAGACATTTTACATTATATTTACCTACATTATATGATAATATAAATACATATAATATACAAGAATTTTTTTATTTATATTTAGAATTTGTATATGTGTATATCTTACATGTCTTATGTATATCTTATTTATCAATTGACCCTTCGAGTTTGATTGACAGGCGATGATCTGTCCAATCATAACGCCAAATCTGCCATTTTTGTCCAACAATAAAATCAGACCGGAGAGTAGATTAATGTCAGTGGACTTGAACTTGAAAAAAAGTGTGCATGTGTCTGCAGTTGAAACAAGATACATTCTGATGTTCATTCATGTTTATCTCGCAATATAACTATAAAGAAGAAAAGATGATCGGTTCACGTGCTGCTTGAACTGAGGCGCTACAGTGATCTGTCACAACACATTAAAGAGCAACTAAATTGTTTGAATTAAAAAAGGGCAAAATTTGAAAGCTGAGACTTTGTTTCATACCTAAAGCAACCTGCTCTGTCTTGTCTGTCGGCGCGTTGTTTGTTTCGTCTTTGCTCACGATGTAGGCTATTTTTCACTATGGTGTGTGGCATGAGAGCGCCATGGCTTGTCGGACATAGCAACAATAACCAAAAGCAAAAATGTGACATAATAATGGGTTTATTTGATTATTGTTTTTGTAAAATAGTTCTGTAATTGACAGTAGAACAACAAAAATCGAAGACTAATTGCAAATAAGACTAAAGTATAGTAATTTTGCATAATAAATATATAAATTTATGTGGGAAAATGACAAATGATACATATATAAGATTTTCCTACACAACGATTTTAAGTTATTTATTTATTTGAGGATTGATCCTCTTAGTATCAGAAGTGCCCACACTTAAAGAAAGATCCGTTCATCCCTGCTAAACAGCTGGCTGTGTTTGTGCCTGGTTGAGTGCATATTGTGCAATGGCATGCTGTCTTCCGCTATGCATGGCTACAAATCAATACGAGTTGACTTTCAAACTTGTACTACCAGTGAAATTGTATAGGGGAACTGACTGAGGGAAGGAGGAATGGGACTTAATTTATGATTTCTTGGGAGCGGCTCTGTTACAAAAGTCAGCTGTTTGGTGCACTAGCACAATTTGAAAAGTCACTTGGGGAATAAAGTTGATCCATGTTTAAAGCGGATGAGTATCTTGTCTTGCCATCCACCTGACAGCTTGGACAGCTGAGCAGCTGTATTTACCTCCTTCAGTGGAATTTAATATAGAGCAAAGGAAAAGACCTACCTTCCTTTAAACGGACTAGAACCCCCCTGAGGTTGTTCCAACAGTTAAGTGTTTCCCCACCAGCACCAAACACAGTTACACTGGGTCTCAAAAGTCTGTTTGTCAAATCCCAGACGAATGAGGTGAAGGGGTCTAGGAGTTGTTGTAATAAATCAAAATGTATTAGCAATGACAGTTTAACATCTTATATTGAATGATTTATGGCTGGGACTCTAGGTGGCATGACACTTTTGTTAGGTTTATTGGTCAAATCTTAGACAAAAAACAAAACCAGAATTTCTACCAGAGTGTGGGGCCTGGGAAATGACTCCCAAACACCAGATGGGACTTGTTTATTCAGGTTTATTAAATTGTGATGCGTTTAGTAATAGCCTGTAATCTTTTCTATATAAGGCAAATATAATATGTTCTCTGTTCAGACAGCACTGTTTGCTCATTGTTTGTTTTACATAAAGCAATAGTTCACCCCCCCAAAAATGGCAATTTACCCACCAACAGGCCATCTAAGATGTAGATGAGTTTGTTTCTTCATCATAACACATTTGGAGAAATTTAGCATTACATCACTTGTTCACCAGTGGATCCTTAGTTTGCAGTGAATGGGTGCCGTCAGAATGAATGTTTAAAGAGCTGATAAAATATCACAAGTAATCGAGTCTATCAATTAACATTTTGTACAGTGAAAAGCAGTAATAAATTCATCAATGTTTTTTTTGTTTTTACTTCAAACAGTTTCTTCTGGCTAAAATACAAGTTGTCTATCCATAATATTGTTTCTCCAGTGAATGAGTGACGAGATTTATAGTCTGACTCTAACCATTAGGTCACAACTGCACCCATATTCCTCTCCTGATTTAGAATAAGTCAGTTCATTTGAATCAGGAGAGAAATATGCACAAACAAGTTTACAAACAAAAACAGTTCTAAACAAATATGTTGGTGGATTTTAATGTAACTGTTACAGGGGATGGACTTTATTCCTGGAGGAAGTGTTTTTATGTATTATGGATTACATGTATTAGCTTTTCACTTCACAAGATGTTATTTGATGAACTGGAATCGTGTGGATTGCTTGTGGATTATTGTGTTGTCGTGTAAGTGTCTCAAAACAGAGGCATGTTTATGTGAAACTGATGTGACCAGTTGTGCTTCTGTCAGTAAAATTATTTCAGCAGACACATCTGTGTGGCAGAACACCTGTCTGGGAGATCAAAGCACAGGATCTCACTGCAGAACCAAAGCCATTATTTCACAGACAGGTGTTTGCACAGAGCAGATTCTGAATCAGAAACACAGTCAACAAGAAAAAGACAAGATTGTACATATAAATGCTATTTAAGAATGTTGAAATTGTGCTTACAATGTGACAAGCCACTATTTATTCCAACATGAAATGAAAATTGACCTATTTTTTTAATATATGTTTTTGCTCTTATTATAAATAAAATAAATGGTGCACATTTCAAAGAAATGAATATTACCTCTGAAATGGCTTTCCTTTTCAGCTGATGCCATTAAGCCCGCATTATGTCACATCTCTCCTGTGTTTGTGTGAGTTTTCCTGAGCCTGCTTTATGTTGATTTTGTTAGTTCTTTACGTTAAATTGCTTGCAAATAGATCTTTGCTTCAACCATAATTACCACTTCCTCTCCCAGCAACAGTATAAAATCAAGTCCTATAGGTAGGTAGGTACAGGTAGGTAGATAGATAGATAGATAGATAGATAGATAGATACAGACATATACAGTACACATATACAAACATACATACATATATAATTTTTTATTGAACACATATTAGAAACCAGATTATGATATTTTCTAGTGTACAATTTGCCTGAATTTATTTGAATTTAAAGGGATAGTTTACCAAAAAAAAAAAAAAAAAAAAAAAAATCATGAAGGTGAATA
>JAFVLL020009957.1:0-29216 GCA_021397915.2 Tor tambroides | reverse complement strand
GACCTGGGACTGTCTTGTGCACTTACTTCCTGTTGTGTGCACATCCTTTCCAGTGGCCAAGACCACAGGGGTGAGTATTTGGACAAGCCCATAATTTCTGGCACATTTTCTAGAAAAAAGTCTGATGTGTTTACATTTTACGTGGCATGAGAAAGTGGCAAAAAAGCTGAGCAAAATCCAATCTGAACGATCAGACTGAAACAGATTTCCAGAAATGAGATTTGATTAGGATTTCAGACCATATTTGAATGCAGCTTGAAATGGATTAGTAAAAATTTGATGGATTTAATGTGACTTTTTTTTTGCTGTTCACATATCTGTCTATCTATTAGCCTGTACAAGTTATTTAGAAGTGTTCTTTAAGTAAAAAAAAAAAAAATCAGCCCTACTGGACAAGCAATCAGTTCAAACTATAACCTAATAATACCTTTTTATTATGTGTACTGTAGCTTGTGTTTGTTAATTAGACTAAACAGGGAGGGAAAGGCAGCTTACACGTACACAGTATATATGCCCTTTTAAACGTCAGTTTTTTAACAAGAATTCCCAGTATTACATCTCAAAACATTAAGTACACACAACATAATTGTCCAGTGAATTTCATAGACATAGTCCAGCTCCTCAGAGGACCCTCTTTCGTGAATCAGTGGATTCGATGACTTCCATTTGATTTTCCTTCTCTGTTTTCTGAGTTGACCTTTTATTATTATTATGACCTCCGATTATAGGTTGATTGTCTGTCAATTAAATAAATAAATACATACATACATACATAAGGGTTTTGGTTTTCTGTGCTTATATGCTCTTGACCAGCACATTGTAACAGCAATCACATTCATTCAGATCCTTAAATCAATGGAAGTGTTCACTCAAAAAGGTTTTCTTATTATTTTCTTAAATTGTTCCAAAGCCATATGCTGTTATTGCAACGCAAAATGAGAATTTTGAAGATTCATTGAATGTTTTGAATGCAATGACAATTCAATTCTTATTCTGTAATGTATGTAAAAACATTTACAATTATTAGATATAATGGCTGTTTGCAGTTTTGAAGTGTGATCATAAAACATGAAAATCAATCACTTTTGATATTACTGATGTCCATCAAAGCTATTGCAAGGCTTTGGATAACATGGAATGCAGCATATATGAATCTGAGAGCAAATAAAGCCTTTTTGGAGCTTGACAGCTTGTGATTACTACAAACTTTCTTTGTCTGGAAAAGATTTGAATATTCATAAAAATTTTCTCTTTATTTTCCTCAGAAAGAATAACAGCATACAAATGCAATAATATGGGTGAGTAAATAGCATTTTTATTTTTATGTGAACTATCCCTTTAAGGCTGTATGGTCCATCCAGATTAATTTTTCATCACAAGCACACACCACAAAGATCAAGATGGCATATCATGCATATCCTCATCAACACAATACACTGCAAACACAACTGGATGAATTCCACGAAAAACGTTTATGGTGATAAACACAGTGTGTAAGCCTGAACATTTATGACAGCATTTCATTTAAATGAATGATTCATGAGCTAAGGCCATTGTAAAACATTAAGTGACATTCCTAATCAGGATGTAGAGAGGAAATGTTAGATAAGCAACGTGTCAGAGAAGCTTTTAGCTGGGGTTGTCATTCTGAACTCTGAGATTTAATTAATTAGCGATCCTCATTAACCGATTCCAGACATGTAAGCCATTATACACGAGGCACTGTATATTTATAACCCTGTTCCAGACCAGCAAATATCTCATGTTCAAGGTATTGCCTGAGGCATTGTGCTGTCATTTGGTCCTTTACATTCATATTTACCTGTAGTTACATCTTTCTAGAAGATATCCAAGCTTGAAACCACAATGTGATACTGTTGCTTTTCCATGTGCAAGTGGATTCAAACTGAATTCAAGCAAACGGATACTTGCTCATACTATAAATACCAAGACACCATCAGCAGCATATACATGTAGATGTCTGGACACATAAGTAAAAGTCCTGTATTTCATGTTTACAGGGCAAAATCCCAAATAGTATCTCTAGCTCGTTGAGGTGTCTTGACCCTCTATGCTTGTTGTCCGCTGGGCTGGTCACCGCTTCCGAGGTCCGACTCGGCTTCTCTGCTTGCACCCTCTCTCCTTGCAGAGAGTCGGTCCAGTGATTTGGGAGAAGAGTTTTGATTCCTTCTGCTGAAGCAGCTGGTTATGTCCGCTCGGAATGACGGTGTGAAGAAACCATAGATGACCGGATCGCAGCATGTGTTGAGGTTGCCGAAGACGAAGAGAGCGTGATGGATGTATTCTGGCATCACCTGCAGCATACGAGGCTGAAACCAGTACCAGATGCCAAGCAGGTAGTACGGTGTCCAGCACACCACAAATGACGCCACAATGATGATGGTCATCTTCAGGGTCTTCATGCGTGCTTTTGGGATTATGTCGGTTCCACTGCGTCTCAGACAAGGTTCCCCACCTACAAAACCCAATGCAAGTTAGAAGTCTAGAAAATGGTGTTGTGTGACCTGCCTTATCATTTTGATCCAGAAACCAGTCAATGAAAAAGGAAAATCTAGGCTTTCTGGTGATATAACACTTGAACACTCAACTCTTTACTGCTGTTTGAATTGAGGCCTCTGCATCGATCTGTATTACCACACAAAAGAGCCTCTAAACTATTTTTTTGAAATTCACATTAAAACTGATGTCATTTGAGATGAGACTTGGTTTTATCAAAAATAACACATTAAAAGTCCAAATTCAAGGCAGCCCTAGAACCTGTCTCATTACCTGTAAGAAGTAAATTCTTCATCAAATTCAGTAGACTATGGAAATCTGGATGCAGTCACACTGTTTATCAATGACAGGTACCATGTCAGAAGAGAGCAGAAGTCAATTACCCTTTCCTTTACCACGAGGCATCTGGCGGTTGATTTCCACGAGGATTCGCGTATAGCAGAAGCTCATTACCAGCAGAGGGAACACATACAGGGTGACAAAGTGGAACATGTTGTAAGCTGTCTCCTGCCAGCGCTGCTGGAAGCTTCCATGGGTTACACACTGCACAAAGTCAACTCCTTCAGCCTTAATTGCCCTGAAAATAAATAACTGAAACGATAAAGAGCAATTTATAAAGAAAAGCAATAAACAGGTTTTTTTTTTTTTTTTTGGTTGTCTGGGCCTTTGCCTTATTTCTCCTATATGGAACACAAAAGGAGACTTTTTTCATTTCTCATGCAAAGCTATTGTATGTCATGAAGAACTCTTTTAAAATATGTTTATGGTGCTTTTGTGTCCTTTATAGAAACTTGAAAGCTCCAGTCTTCATTCATTGCAATTTCATGGCAAAATTTCACCTTTTATGTTCCACTGAAGAAAAGTCCTACATGTTTGGAATGACATTAGGGTGAGTAAATGAATTTTATTTTTTGGGTAGACTAACCCTTTAATCACTTTGTAATCTGCTGATCAGCTTTTTGCAACTGTTTTGCATAAAAATATTCAAACATCTTCTACAAATAACTACACCATGTAAAATGTAAAGCCTCAAAGTTTGCAAATAGACTAACAGCAAGCCAAAAAGTTTTCATGTCATGAACTGAGACATGAAATAGAGCATTGTGATGACAAAATGCTCCTCGTGGCAGATAGTAATGATTACATGTCATTTGGATTACATAATTAGATTCCAAAAATTGAGTATTGTTATTAGATTAAATTACATTTTAAATTAGAGTTACTTTTTATTGATTACATGATTACATATAATTGACATAACTTAATGATTCTTCCTATTTCCTCTTTTTCATTTTTTAAATGTTCCTTTCTAAAATGTGACCCTGGACCACAAAACCAGTCTTAAGTCGCTGGGGTATATTTGAAGCAATAGCCAAAAATACATTGTATGGGTCAAAATGATCAATTTATCTTTTATGCCAAAAATCATTAGGATATTAAGTAAAGATCATGTTCCATGAAGATATTTTGTAAATTTCTTACCATAAATATATCAAAACTTCATTTTTGATTAGTAATATGCATTGCTAATAACTTCATTTGGACAACTTTAAAGGCGATTTTCTCGATATTTAGATTTTTTTGCACCCTCAGATTCCAGATTTTCAAATAGTTGTATCTAGGCCAAATATTGTCTGATTTTAACAAACCTCAAGTTCAAAATCTCAAAATTTCAATTTCGAAAAAATGACACTTAAGACTCACTGTAAAAAAAATTGTTGTTTCAACTTCAACTTGTTCATGCCTTTATCACCAGCAGGGTGGACTATTGTAATGGTCTCCTCACCGGCCTTCCAAAGAAGACCATTAGACAGCTGCAGCTCATCCAGAACGCTGCTGCCAGGATTCTGACTAGAACCAGAAAATCTGAGCACATCACACCAGTCCTCAGGTCCTTACACTGGCTTCCAGTTACATTTAGGATTGATTTTAAAGTACTTTTACTCGTTTATAAGTCACTCAATGGCCTAGGACCTAAATACATTGCAGATATGCTCACTGAATATAAGCCTAACAGACCACTCAGATCATTAGGATCGAGTCAGAAATACCAAGGGTTCACACAAAACAAGGGGAGTCTGCTTTTAGCTATTATGCTGCCCACAGTTGGAACCAACTTCCAGAAGAGATCAGATGTGCTAAAACATTAGCCACATTTAAATCCAGACTCAAAACTCATCTGTTTAGCTGTGCATTTGTTGAATGAGCACTGTGCTACGTCCGAACTGACTGCACTGTATTTTATGTAAAATCATTTTCTATTTCTGTTTTAAATTCATTTTAAATCAATTTCTATATCATTTTAAAATTCCTTGTTTTTATTGCTGTGATTATTATTTTAATGACTATTTCACTTTCTTTTATGTAAAGCACTTTGAATTACCACTGTGTATGAAATGTGCTATATAAATAAACTTGCCTTGCCTTGCCTTGCCTTGAAATAATTTGTTACCCCGCTGACTTAAAATTTTTAGTTTAATCAACTTGAAATTTTAAGTTACTCAATGTTAATTTAAGGGACAACTGGAATATTTTAGCTGACTAATCTAAAAATTTTAAGTCAGCGGGGTAACAAATTATTTTAAGTTGAAACAACAATTTTTTTTTACAGTGTGGTTTTGTGGTCCAGGGTCACAAATATCCAACACATGACATACAGGTAACCAAATAAAATATTTAATTTTTAGTAAATGTTTTATTTACATTGATTAATTTTACATATTTACGATTTTATTAATTATTAGCTTTTCATTAAACTCACAAACCCCCTGCAGTTCCTTGATGAACCCCAGTTTGGGAAACGCTGAAGCTTCATGTTGTTAATAACAACGAATGGAATAGGCCTATATTTCTTTTCTTTCTTGTATCAAGATTATCCTATTTAAATCATTGTGATAAATTAGGTCAAAAGTCATCTAAAAGTAATCCAACAGCAGTCAGATTATATTACCTAAAATGTGTAATATAGAGGGAATTGCGTTATTAAATACAATTTTTTTTAATGTAACTTGGAATCAGTAGTGGATTGAAATTTGTAAGTAATCTACCCAGCTCTGATTGTAGGTGTTCCCCTGAATTTGCAAATCTATTTTTGGGTCACTATAGAATATAGAATATAGAATATAGAATATAGAAAGAACACATTATGTTGCTATCTATGTTGAACCTCAATAAAACATTGCAAATTCTTGTCATGTTATCACTTTGTGCTTTCAGATTTTTAAAAAAAATTGTATGCTCCAGGTCCACTTTATTTTTCTATTTGATATACTTCTCTATTTTCTGCTACACGATTTATCTGGTAGCACACAATGTGACAGGGGAAAACCCTGTTTCTTCTTCTGGGGGAGGTAAGTGCACAAAATACAGGTGTGGCAAAGTATAGATGTATCAATACCTATAATTCACCACACACTCTCTTCAGAATTGTATCACTTTCCCATTGTCCATGGCTGCCTAACTGACCTTGTCTCAGACAGGCTTCTTTATCTCTCTTTTAATGATTTTAAAAGCCATGGCCACATCTACAGGCTGCTATAAAACGACATTACTGGAATTAAGTGTGTGGAGAGAAACAATTCTATCAGAGGGAAAGATAGGCCTGACAAGACACACTGACAAGATTCAACCAGGCATTTCAAAGGTTACAGAAAATGCCCCGGGACTACTGTAGCTTGACAAATAGGCTCTATAATCAATGCAGCAAGAGCTCACTGAAGAGTCACTGACCCAGGGTCAGTTATTGCACCACTTTAAGCCACAACTAATTACTTAAATGAAATGCGCAAGCTTAGATGGCTATCAGGAAATGCATGTTGTAGGCTGAAAGTAGAACTGAATTAAATTTGAAACTTTGAAACTAAACTCCACTTTTTTTCCCTCAGAGGTGAAATGTGCAATTGCACCATTAAATTAGTGTGATGATCTGTTTATATTTGTCTCCTCATGTTAAGCTGGAATAGGACGCAGTATTTTGACATGCATCACCTTCAAGTGTTTTCTAACACCAACATTATCATCCATCTATAAATCCTCCGAGGCAGTTTTAAGTCCCACAGATGACAACTACAATTAAAATAACATCTCTTTCATTTACCTGTGGAGAGGCGAGCAGGATGCTGAGGATCCAGGCAGCCAGCAGCATCCTCCTGTTCCTGCGGCCGGCATCCAGAGCTTCCAGGGGGTGCAGGATTGCATGGTGCCTGTCCAGACTCACCACCACCAGGATAAACGCTGCCGAATGCATGGCAAAAAGCTTGAGGAAGCAGAGGATCTTGCACATGGCATTGCCGGCATACCACTGCACTGTGATATTCCATATAGCGTCGAGTGGCATCACCACAAAAGTCATGACCAGGTCAGCGGAGGCCAGGCTGGCAATGAGAGGCCGCAGGTGGGAGGCCAGGTGGCGTCCTCGTCCCCGGGTCACACTGATCAACACTGAGAGGTTACTGATAGCTGCGAAGACAAACAGCACCAGGGTGGCTGCCACACGGAAGCGCGCCGCCACAGTGAATGTGGGCGTCTCCCAGTCTGAAGGAAAGCGAGGAGGGGTGGCGTTCAGCACAGAGGAGTTTTCCCAAATGTTTGTGGGACTCGCTGACAGAAGAGACACGTTTCCTGACATCCTGTAAAAGGGGGAAAAAGAGGGTTTTTTGGCATTCATTTTCACTTATTGCACAGATTTTTATTTTGCCAATCTCGGTTTACTTTAAGGCAGCGGCTTAAAGGCTATTTACACTATTAAAGGCTATTTAAAGGCGATAGAGGCTATTTACACTAAGTGCAAATAGCAATGGATTCTATTTACACTAAGTGAAAATAGCAGCATTTTTTTAGTGATATACTATTTACACTAAGTGCAAATAGCTATAGATATATATTTACACAATGTTAAAATAGCAAGGTTTTCTGCTATTTATACTAATTGCAAATAGTGGCAATTATCTGCACCTCAGTATTGTAGTACATTATAAAACAGTATGCAATAATAACTTATTGAGTGTAAATTTTAATTTTAATTCAAATAATTAAATGGATGTCACCTTATTGGGACAATAAAGCCCTCCCTACGCATACCCAATTGCAATTCTGCACATTCTTTGCTACCTTTTAGTTTAAAGGTTTAGAGGCCAGACAGACAGATGCACACTAATGAGTTAACTGAAAGAGAGCCAACTCTTCAATTTTGGTTTTTGCTCAACTGTAGATTCTTGGCATCTCTTCATGCACTTTACTAAATAATAATGCATTCTAAAATTCAGCATTTTGAATATTCAGATCACATCACCTTGAAAGCCTGATTACCATTACATTGCAGTCGCCACAGAGGCATTTGTCACCCTTACGACTTTTCACCCAAACATCCATCTCCTCTGCAGTGTAATATCCTCTGCATTTATAGCACCCATCTGCCATCTCATCTTCACAGATAAAAAACTCTTGCCAGGGGCATTTTTTTCACTCTGGGTCTCCTCTAGCAAATAGGGGGTCCTAGGTTAAGTGACAGAGAGATAGATTACACCTCAGAAGTTTTTTAAAGGTCTATATATAAACCTCCGAGACTACTATCAGGGGTCTGCGCTGAGATTATGCACAGCAGACTGAGATGCACAATTAAGTAATTCATGCATACAGTAGTACAGATATTCTAATTGCCTTCTTCGTCATTCTTACTGAAAAAAAAATAGTTAAATCATTTCTAATTGAGTGATTATGTGATAAGATAAGAGTTTACATCCTTGATAACATCATGCTGCCCAGAAGACAAAAGATGTTTTAATGGTTGAGGGTTCCCACCCCAGCTCTGGTTCAGATATAAATGCCCTATCATGCTGACAAATGGCTGTTGTCAGTATTTCCCTTCGCTCTCAAAGTGATATGGTCTTTTGTATAGCTGTAGTCTGGCAAGCAGCATGGAGGTGATAGATAGAGAGAACCCTAGTGAACACGGCCACTGCACCAGCCTCCCTTGTATCCCCCCCCCCCCCACACACACACACTAAATTGCACAGCGCTCCAGTACTACATCTCTGCCTTTTCACTGCAGGTGATCTTCGTGCTTGACATGAATATATTCTCCAAAGAGTAGCAATGTCTTGACCTGGATAAACTTTGTATTTTTCCATCCAGTGAAATCGGTATGTATTTAAAAATCCATTTCATGAAAGATATCAGTTCTTGTTGTTGTTTGTTTGATTAATCAATCAAATGAGCCAATGTATGTAACTGCTGTATGAATTAGCATTTTACAGCTATTATAATAGATGATGTCCTTGGCTTCACTGTCATCCTGTTTATATGACAGATTGCTTGAATGATTGCTGGACATCTGCCCACGGGAAACATGGCGGATTTGCACTGCTGCTTCTTAATGTTGGTAAACATTATGCAAATATATGCAAAGAAGAGTATCAGCCATCATAACTCTTTGTAACATAGCACAAGTGAGGTCATGAAGATGAAAATCTTACTAAAGTGCTGTTAGAAATGCAGAATCACAAAACTACTTTACTTCAAATTTCTTTCTTGTTTTCTTTAACACTGAATTGGTTGTTTTCTTTGGTGGATTCATCATACTTTCATTCAACGCTGCTCAGAATACCAAAAATATTCCATGATTTTTAGGGATCATTGTCATCATAATCTCCAAAACTTTGCCTGTGAATTTGCGTAATTATATTCATATCCTTGCTCACATGACTAATGACTTGGAGCCAGTTAATTAAGATAGGAGTGATGAGAATATTAAAATTTCATGGCAAATGAATGTGAACGGGCTGATATTTGCCAGAGTGGGATAATATTCACTGAAGTGGCCAGAAACTTTATAGCTGACCCACAAAAGAGGATAAAAGGAAATGTATGTTATAATGCCCCTTCTCCCACTGACCATATGTCTACTGGACATTTTTGCTGGGTGTTTAGTTTATCAGATGTCATGTGTCATGAAGCACATATTTAATTGCAGAAAATGAATTGTACATGCGCTTCATAAGCTTCACCTCTGCAGGGTTTAGCAGCTAATTAATTTATGCCTGATACTGGTGTAAAATAGTTAGATCTCAATTATACTAATCACACTGTTTCTTTGGTACACCTTTGTGGAATCACATTCAGGATTAATCAGGGAAAGTTTGTTGTTGTTGTTGTTGTCTTTTACATTAGTGTATTAAAACAGAAGTGATTCTGAAATCAATTCCAAACTTAGACCTTTTATTTGCATCTCCAGACCTGTAAACTGTCCACACACTTACATTGAAAGCATTTCTGCGCATCATATGATATGATCCCATTTGATGATCATAATAATACATCATGCACTCGATGGCCAGAAATATTTTCAATGAAGGCTGTTTAGAATAGTTTCTAAGGCAAAACCTTTGACTTCTTCAGTAAGCACATTACAGTAGTTAATGACTCTCATGCACAACTGGAACAGTAACAGAGACAGACTTACCTGTATGCTGCTGCTGCAATGTGTGATTTGTAGATCAATCCATAAATATTTCACTTATTTCCAATAATATGCGGACAGTTATTTACATCTAGACATGCTGCACTCGAGAAAATAAATGCAGTTCATTTAGCAGTCCGTTATCAGATCAGAAAAAGTGCGGTGTTGATACGCTGATAAATCCACGAGCATTTCTCCTCCCATCCCCGCATGAGCTTGACGGCACCATGGACTCCTGTAGCGAACAGTTTGCCGCAGTCAACGGTAATTCACTCATCAGGGTGGTAACGATGATTTCCCGGTGCAAGTTTAGTTGCTTAACGATGTAGCATAGTAGAGCACTTTTTAAGAAGCTACATGTTGTTTTAGTCACACTTTTTGCCAAAAAACGAAGGTTGAAAGGGACTCGCGGAGCTGTCCAGGTGCTGAAGTGTCTCCAGTGGAGGAAGCAAGAGCTTCACTGTCTGTACAGCAGCCAGCGCTGCTTCACCCATAGACACACACACACACACACACACACACACACACATATCAACTGCACAGCGAGGAAACCTCAGCGTCATCGTCATTTGAATGGGAAAACAATTAAAAATGCTACAGTAAAAATCTCTTTGTTGGTTAACTGTAATTTAGCTTACCATACACGGTGGACTATAGGCTACACGATATAACCTACAATATACTTTTACGGTAAAAATAATAGGCTATGCGAACTATTTCATAGTTCTAACTAACTAACTATTTCATTTAAAAAAGTTAGTTTCTTTTTATTTTTGCTTATTAGTTGATAGAGTCTTTTTATTCAGTTTACACTTGTTGCTTTGTTTTAGTCTTATATTATTATTATAGTTTTATTATTATTATTGGGCAGGTTACATTTCAATTTTAAAATCGGAATATAGGCTACAAATTATTTCACACTGTTATCATGTATCTGTTTGAAACTGAATATATAGGCAATACAGAATAACTAAGTACCAATACACTCAACAGACTTTATTTAGGGTAAAGCCCTATTTAATTTTTGACAGGAATGAAAACGAGGCTGTGAGGGATGAACGTGTTTTCTATGAGTAGTACTTTCAGTAGACCAAACCTCCAAAAAATAATTTTGCGTGCTATTAATACGCAGAAACTGATTTTGGCGTGCATAGGATACGCACGTGTTTGACTTGCATATGCAGTTTTTTGCGTGCATATGATACTTTCTTGGCGTGCATATAATACGCACATATCCCACACATCTAAACCAAACCACTGCGTATCATATGCACGCCAAATTTCTGCTTATAAGTAGTACGCCAAATAAAAACACAAAATCGTGCCATTAAAACGCACTTTCATGAGATCGGGTTATTAATTTCGATATGCCGTCTAACCTAAGGTCTATGTATGAAGTTGAGATGTATTACCAATGTTCAAGATAAACAAAAATAGTTGAAACGGCTGAAGTAGTAGTTTGCAAGTAGGCCTTTTGAACTGTTGTAATGTGTCAAGACGCAATTGACTCTCCAGTGTAATAGAGACCGATTTTGATTAACTTTGTCATTCTGTGATTTTCCATTGTACCACTTGTATTGTTATCAGTAGCCTATACAGTAACCTTTATCAGTATATATATATATCAGTATATTTATCAGTATATACTATATCAGTAGCTTAGGTTTATATATAAACGTTTAGGCTGTCTTTTTCTCAGCACACACAGTAGCTTATAAAACATACAGTCACTAAATGCCACACACATCATAACATCATAACTGTATATACTTTAAAGTCGTGCAAGAATCAAAGAATATCAAAACAGGCTTTTCATTTTGACGTTATGGTGGTTGAATGCAGAAAGAGAAAATGCACACCATTATTTCTGTGAATACAATATTCATAAAATATTAGATAGTCTTTAAATTAGGTTTACCCAATTATTCTAAAAGGGAGAAATAAAACCCCTTTTCTGTGACATAGCATGACTTTCTAACAACAGGGAGTCTCTTGCAATTTATTTGCAATGCAACATCATTATTGCATTCTCTGTCTAAACTGGTTTAACTGCAACAGATTGTTACTAAGACAGATTTTTTTCCTGTGTTAAATGATATAAAGTGGTCTGTTTTCTTAAAACTCATTTGTATTCACCTCCTTTTGTATTACACATATATATTAATGGAGGCATTCAGATGCAACTGCCTTTTAAATCTGCTTCTGTGGACATTTTAATTGCAAAGAATGTGTTAATGAACATTTCCATTTGCAGTTTGATCTCTGCTGTCACATCTCACCAAGGTTAACTGGTTCAGAGATTAAATGTCGTGCAGGTTGAGGACTTCACTCCGTTCTTTTTGCTCTGCTGATTAAATCAATTAAGAATTATAATTAAATAATAAAAAGCCAGTTTTTGTACAGAGTGAATATAAAGTGTCTTTAATTTGCTAATGATCCTGGTGAAGGACACAGAACAAATTTCCCAAGACATTCATTTTATTCTTCAGTCATTTCAGGCATTTAGCAGGCCACAACAGGTAGCAGTAAATGCAATTTAGTAATGACTTATAGATAACTTGTGTAATATTAACATATTTTGTCTATTGTCCGTCGTGGATCAGAATCAAATGCATGGGAAAACCTGATTGATCATGGAATCACTTATAAATATAATCTGCTTATCTGCTTGAAGGTGTTCTGTGGATGCCTGATGCAGCAGAGGCATATGAAGTTTCAGCAAAAAATAAAAAAATAAATTCAAAAAATGTATTTAAATATATTAATATTTCTTTTTTTATAAATTTGGCTAAATGTGATTATACAACATATATGTTCATATAAAATAAGTACAAAATTTAATCATGTTTTCATACATTTTTGCAGAGCCAGTGTTTTGACTGACAATCTCATTTTAGGTTGTACTGCCCTCTGCTGGGAAGATTTCTTCATTTTACCAAAGTGTCCTACCAGTGACAACCAACAGACATTCTCAGCATAAATTAATATATGTCCCTCCGGATTTTATTTATTTATTTTTTTAATTTTAGAAGAAATTTTTAAAGAATTCACTCTATGATTGTGTGTCTGTCTGAACAAATCAGAATAAGTATCCAATAAAAACTTTAATTTGTGTATGTGTAAATATAAATACAACCCGAATTCCGGAAATGTTGGGAAGTTTTTTAAATTTGAAGAAAATGAGAACTAAAAGACTTTCAAATCACATGAGCCAATATTTTATTCACAATAAAAAATAGAGAATATAACAAATGTTTAAACGGAGAAATTTTACACATTTATCCACTAAATGAGCTCATTTAAAATTTGATGCCTGCTACAGGTCTCAAAAAAGTTGGCACGGGGGCAACAAAGGGCTGAAAAAGCAAGAAATTTTAAAAAGATTCAGCTGGGAGAACATCTATCAACTAATTAAGTTAATTGACATCAGGTCTGTAACATAATTAGCTATAAAAAGGGATGTCTTAGAGAGGGAGAGGCTCTCCAATCTGTGAAAGAGTGCGTAAAAAGATTGTGGAATACTTTAAAAACAACGTTCCTCAAAGTCAAATTGCAAAGGCTTTGCAAATCTCATCATCTACAGTGCATGACATCATCAAAAGATTCAGAGAAACTGGAGAAATCTCTGTGCGTAAGGGACAAAGCCGAAGAACTTTGTTGGATGCCTGTGGTCTTTGGGTTCTCAGATGACACTGCATCACTCATCGACATGATTCTGTCATTGACATTACTAAATGGGCTCAAGAATACTTCCAGAAACCACTGTCGCCGTGCCATCTGCAGATGCCAACTAAAGCTCTTTCATGCAAAAAGGAAGCCATATGTGAACATTGTCCAGAAGCGCCGTCGTGTCCTGTGGGTCAAGGCTCATTTAAAATGGGCTGTTTCAAAGTGGAAAAGTGTTCTATGGTCAGACGAGTCCAAATTTGACATTCTTGTTGGAAATCACAGACGCCGTGTCCTCCGGGCTAAAGAGGAGGGAGACCTTCCAGCGTGTTATCAGCATTCAGTTCAAAAGCCAACATCTTTAATGGTATGGGGGTGCATAAGTGCATACGGTATGGGCAGCTTGCATGTTTTGGAAGGCGCTATGAATGCTGAAAGGTATATAAAGTTTTTAGAGCAACATATGCTCCCCTCCAGACAACGTCTATTTCAGGGAAGGCCTTATGTATTTCAGCAGGACAATGCAAAACCACATACTGCAGCTATTACAACAGCATGGCTTCGTAGTAGAAGAGTCTGGGTGCTGAATTAGCCTGCCTGCAGTCCAGATCTTTCACCTATAGAGAACATTTGGCACATCATTAAACGAAAAATATGTCAAAGACGACCACAAACTCCTCAGCAGCTGGAATCAGCCAAGAATGGGACCAAATTCCAATACCTAAACTCCAGAAACTCATAACCTCGATGCCCAGACGTCTTCAAACTGTTTTTAAAAGAAGAGGATATGCTACACCATGGTGAACATGCCCCAGTCCTAACTATTTTGAGACCTGTAGCAGGCATCAAATTTGAAATGAGCTCATTTTGTGCATAAAATTATAAAATTTCTCAGTTTAAACATTTGTTATGTTCTCTATGTTCTATCGTGAATAAAATGTTGGCTCATGTGATTTGTAATTCTTTTAGTTATCATTTTATTCAAATTTAAAAAACGTCCTAACATTTCCGGAATTCGGGTTGTATGTCAATTTAAAGATCTGTGCTATAAATTCATTTCAAATATACTGCTATTTTCATCACAATATTTATTATAGAATTTTCTCTGTGATAACTCTCAGATTTTAAGATTTATGGGGTTTTAAAATAATATGACTCTTTTCTTTATGATGAAACTCGATTATGTTGTCTAGAACACAATGACCTCGTTATATAATCTCTCTTTTCACCTTAGTATGCATTACTAGATAACCACCCAAGTGTGTGTGTGTGCGCGAGCGCACACTGCAGTCTTAGTTGACAGATTGCATAACATTCATGAGATTATTTAATATGCACTTTGAGTGTTTATGTAACATCTCCCCTGTCTGCGAGCTTAAGAACGGATTTGATGCTGTCTCTAATATTGATGTCGCATATCTGATATTGATGATACTTATACTAATATCTTAATCCTCTTGTGTGCTGAATTTGATGCTGAATATGGATTTGGAAGTGTTTTCTATCCAAATGTTTTTTATAATCAACATTCAGACCTTTGAATGAATTGACAGCTCACACGCCAGAGGAAGCGCTCCTCTAGTTGTGTCTAATACTTAATGTTATTCAAACCTTACTGAGCTGTAACTCATTAACATGAAGCTTAATTACTCCCTGTCTGCTGTCTTCCCACCTCTTAATTTGAACATTAATTAGCAATGAGAAATAATCTCTAACATTTGATAAAAGAACAATCATACATCAATGATAGTAAATCAAGCACGAAGTTACAACAAACAGAAATCTCTGTATATGTGTGTTCAAATTTTAAAAGAAAATTCATGCTCTATTCAAATGAGAGCTCACGCTGTTTGAATAAAATAACATAAAAGACTTTTCATTCTATGAAGCATTTATTGTTTACCCTAGGCCAAATCAGTGCTTGAAAGATGGAAAATGCTCTTGATGTGTGTGAATTACATATGACTGCTGTCTTGTCTTTCAGAATTGTGATACTTAGATGGAATTTAACATTATGACCACCAGGTGGGAGACTAGTTCATTAAAAAGGACAATTAAATGGCATGTAGTGTATATGGTATTTATAGGAATCGCTAGCACAACCACAACTACTCTGTAACCAACACAGAACCCACAAAATATACACTGATCTATATTTAAAGTTAAGCTCAACTAACAGAATTTTTGGCATAATATCACAAAAAAAAAATTAGACTTAAAAAAGGGAATGATTACTATAAAGCACTTACAATGAGGACAGTTTCTGGAGGATTTCAAATCTGAAATGTGAAGCAAATCATTTTATCAATCGTATAAATGGTAAAATCTGATAAAAAAGTAAATTAATTTACATATATTCTTCTGCTAAAATGTGTGTATTATTTGAGTTGTGAAGTCGTGTGTTTAAATCATTTTTAGTCATTTTAAGGCCTTGGGAATTACGTTGTCAATAAAGTTGTAAAGTTTGATATAACTTTACACAGAAAAGATTTTATCACACTAAAATCGTGTTAACAGGAATACTGTTCACATCTTGTGGCTATACTACAGTAAGTAATCTAATATTTACACTTTGGCCCCAAAATACCAAAATATCATCATACATCCCTGATCGAAAATCAGAAATAAAATTTTAAAAATTACATCCTTAAGCTCAAATCACATTATGAAAGAAAAAACTGTTTACACAGTTATTCCAGTGTTCATTTTGTAATGTTTAAAAAATGTTTTTTATGTCTCCAGTTTACATTTTTGTAATATAATTTGAGCTTAAGGTTGATGTTGTCCTGTTTTGTTTTTGATTTTAAATTGCATGATGAATCAGTTATCAGTTTTGAGGCCAATTTACTTCCACTGTAACCCAGATTTGTGCTTTTGCATTTAAAGAATTCACTGTAAAAATCTGTAAAATCTACAGTAAAAAACTAGCAGCGGTGGTAGCCGTAAATAATACAGTATAGGAACATTTTAGGATTTAACTTAAATTTACATTTAAAAACCATAAAAACTTACATAATGTTAATAGACCAACCTACTGAAGTACTGAAATTTGTTTGTTTTGCTTTGTAGTACACTGACAAACACCAAAAGCAGGGGGTAATGAGAGAGTCACATGAGGAACCAAAGCCCATCATAAGCAGTTTTTTTTTTTTTAAATACTAACTTATATAGAAGGTGCACAGAATCATTCACACAAACACTAAACGCCGTCATGCAATAAACACTAATTTAACAACATTAGATGCAACAAACAACCCTAATGTACACAACTGATAAGAAAAAACTAAGAAGAAACATAGATCTTTCAATGAAAAAAACATCAAATATGAAATGTAACGCAGGGAATTTTGGGATTGTCAATTTATATTTTTTCACTGTAAATTATATATTCTTTTTCCACTTCCAAAAACTCTTCACTACCATAAAATTACATGTAATGTCCAATGCAGTTTTTCACCGTAACTTACATTAACAAATGAATAGGTTTTTACTGTAGCATTTTTACAGTCTTTTACCAATAAAATCATGGTCATTTTAACAGTGAAGAGGAAAAGTAGTGGAAATTAATGTGGATTTAGCTCAACCCTCAATTTAGCTCAACTTTTATTGAATAGTCCTTTAAAAGCTTAAGAAACTGATGGCATCATGGAAGTATTTGCGATTTTTGTTTTCTCCATGATTTTTAAGTCAGAGCTTTTAATCACGAGTTAAACCGCTTATGGCTTAGTTTTAGTCTTTAATGCAGACCCCCTGCTGACTTGACCAGTTAGATTGTGGGTAAAATTTGGGACTCTCTAATGAACCACATACTGAAGCCGACATAAACCTGTTACCATCTCATAATGTGTTTCTTCACATTTCTGATGTGGGATTAGGGGAAACATCACACATAACAGTGGTGCAAAAACTAAAATTCTGAATTCACTGATATGAAGAAGTAAGGCAGTTCACACCATTTTAATATAAACACCACAAATAGAAAGTTTATATAATGTGTCAGTTCACACATTTCAGAATCTCCAGTGTTTTGCATACCACACAATTAAATAAGCACATATCTAACAGGATACTCAAGGAAAAACAGTGTTTAAGATGACAGGTTTATATGTGAACCTGGTTCGGAAGTTACAGTACCTAACATGTGACTTTGCACTCATACACTTGCCACATGACACCATGTGACTGCAAGACCCTACAAGAGAGACACAGAGAGAAAGAGAAAGAGAGAGACTGAAATATGGTTTTAGTCACTGAACCTTAAAAAAATTGGGTTGTTGATATTTCATAAAGTGAGTGTTAGTTTTCATTGGACTACCGGGTGATGATGCAAATGGCCAATCTGTGGAGGGAATGCTGGATTAGCCCAGAGAATCACTGCGTGCAATATTTAGCACTAATCTGTACTCTTAAATCCAACAGGCCCTCCTCATTGAAATGAGTTACTCACAAAATCTGTTCTGAGAAACACAGTGGAAGTAAGTCATCGCAGTTAAGCCGTTACCTGACTCTAAATAACTGCCAAAATAATGCTGTTGCTTGATGAAACGTTTGTCACATACTCGGTTTTCACCACTTAGACTTTATAAAAGTCACTCTATACTTTGTTTCAGTTCCGTTTGAATCATTATATTGGTAGTTTTTGTCTATAAATGAGGTATTCAGATGAAAGATAAGGAACTTCCTTTGATTCTTGGTTATTTTGAACATATGACTCATAGAAATTCTATTGAAATCTACTGTTTTTTTTCTTTTTCGGACAAGGGAAATTCTTAGTTGTTTATAAGGGCGAATGCTAAGTACTCTAAATTTAAAGTGATAGCTCACTAAAAAATTAAATCTCTGTTATCATTTAGGCCTACTCTTATCATTTCAAACCTGTTTGACTTTTTGAAGGTCAAAGGGGTGCAAAACAACATTGGACCCCATGGATTTTCATTGGATGGACACAAAAGCATTAAGAAATTATTCAAAATATCTTCTTTTGTGTTTCTGCAGAACAAAGAAAGTCATATATTGGTGAGTAGCCTAAATGATAACAGAATTTTAATTTTGTGATGAACCAACCCTTTTAAGCTTAATTTCTTTATGAACAATACAATTTCCTTATGGTATTTCGTGTATTTAATGAAGCAAACCTTTCCGTTCAGTGCTAAGATGCGACATGGAGTAACTCAGACCCTTGTAGGTGTAGACAGTAGTGAGTTATTAATGTACTCCATATTGCAGTGACTCACTCAGCTCGTGCGTTGTAAATCTGCCGTAAACAGCACAAACCGCCGCTAGAGGTCTCAGCCTCAGTGTTGACAAACAATAAAAGTGTTCTGTGTGAACATCAATACATACCCACCTTCGGTTAAAACGCTATGTGGGTTTAGGGTGGACAAATGTTGCGATTTGTCACCAATCTTCCCTGCTTATAACACGAAGACAACTCCAGTTAACCAGAGAGCTGCTTCTGCGCGACTGACGGGACAAAGCCGCTGCGGTCCCATATATCCGCTACAGTAGGCTATATGACGAGCGAGATACAGTATCATAACAGTGAGTGTAAACAATACCCGGATGGAAAAAAACGCTGCATGTAACAATGATTTTACGGGCTCTGGTTTTACTCTATATGCACGTGCAAACGATAAGAGACTTTTTTTCGTGAACCTTTAGTTACAGAGTTTAACACCTTTGTTGCACTCTTAGTATTCTGGCTGCAACAATGCATGCATGTGTAAGTAGGTCAAGAGAATCGTATTGTTCAGTCAGTGTGTGCTACTGCCCCATCAGTATGTCGGTTATAATAATGAATGAGAGCAAAACAAAGAAAAAAGATTTCAGCATCTCTCACGGGCACTGCAAATTATGGATATCTTGCTGCAGACAACTATTGGGAAGTTGCTGCTGATATCTGCTTGAGATCAGTGTCCGTTCCGATGGATGTCACTTTTCTCGGATGTTTGTCATTTGGTTACAGAGGCTGCTAAATCAGTCTGTCATACCACACATTGTTGTGACAAAAAATGTTTTGAAAGCATGACAGCCTATGGCACATGGCATAGTTCTATTATATTTATATTAATATACTACATCAATAATAGTTTGTTTTAAAGTGAATCTTAACCAAAAAATTTGAACCAAAAATTCTGATTCTGATGAAGAGCGTCTAAGCTCGAAACGTCACCTGTGGTGAGAATATAAATAAATATTTTTCTATCTCTAGAGCTGTGGTGTGCCTACTTTGATTTTTTGGTTCAAATTCTTGTGTGGTGGAGCACCCACATTGCGCTTTTTGCCTATACTGGATGTACGTACTTGGACTGGTTTTTTTGTTTTTTTTTTTGTTAAAGTGAATCTTAGAAATGACATTAGCAATAAAAGTCATATAATATTGAAGATTTTACATTTAGACATCTACATTTTTTTTAAAAAATTTGATGTCCATTGTGCTGTTATCAAATGGATGTTTTGTATGCAAAAATGTTTCCTATAAAAACAACACAAGTAGGCCATTGCATTGCATTGACATTTAACTCGTCTTTCTGGAAACATGCCAACAAGTTGTGGTTGGTGTGACACTGTCACTGTAAAAAAAAAAAAAAAAGGTTGAAGAACAATTACTATTGTACCCTTGAGCACAGGACATGCTCTAAAGAACTGTCCCTGTAGTACATATACATGCATAATTGTTGATGCAGAGATATTTATTATTGTTTCTTTGTAAGTGCAACAATATATATATATATATATATATATATATATACTTTAACAACCACAGTCTACAATGATTTTAAAAAAATCACATGCATTTAGTATCTAGATGACATTAGCTTTTCTTTCCCCTTTTTGGCACAAGTTTATGATCATTTTCTGGATGTCATGTTAAAAAATTATGTAGCATTTGAAGTAAAAACGCACTTGAAAGATAATTCAGCTTGACCCTGATTTACATATCAAAACAACGAATGATAAAATGTATTTCATTTTCTTGCAATATCTTAAAACAAATTCATATGTATAATTACATGTATTATTATACAGAACATACGCATTGTAATTAAAAATACGTTAAAAAAATTATAAACTCATTTTTAAATAGGTTATTATTGATTTATTATTTATCTGCATTAGAGTAGAAATAAAGCATGCTCATATGTTCGAGTCCCTGCAACATAAACAGAAATGAACAATAAGCATGGTTTCGTTACTATTAAAAATCATTTTCTAACCCTTGGTGCTTCAGACAATGGCAAATCAAATTTGGTGCGAATCACTCCAGTCCACATATGCGGCCTAAAATCAACCTTCTAAAACTGATCACTGCGAAAAAAGTACAGCCCGTTTTGTTCGTCTGCAAGTTTTGGAAACGGCTGGAAGAATGTCCAAATGTTGTATGGAATCGCGTCGGTTTCACACCACAATGTTCCTCAAAATGCTCCAGTCGATCGGAAAGAAGAGGGAGTTAATATGGCTGTCCACAATTTATCTGTCAGTGTAGTAAGCTCGCCTTGTGCTGCCGACACGACGCGCATAACAACCCATTTAGTTCCCATCATTTCAGAGCTTCTTGTCCCTCCTCTGAGACACAGACAACAACATACACCTTAATAGGGGCGCGTCTCCGACACAGCCGCCGACCAATAACCCGTCTGTCTGGGCAGAGACCAAGGGGATGAGCGCTCGCCGAGGCCCAATCAGCGCTTATGTGTTGCCTGCCGGTGCCGGGGACTGGTCGTGAAGAGCTACAGCAGCGCTTCAGGATCGGAGAGCGAACCCGGAGCCAGAGGAACCTGAAGGGTAAAGGCGAGTCAGGTGAGTCCGGGGATCCACGCGCGGCCTAGCCGGTATCCGATCGGATTGGGGAATTTGGGAGCGATATGGTTTATAATCCTAGCCACATGCGATTCGGCCGTCGTGTGGTGCAAATGAATGGGCCAAACGGTTAAAAAGGATTTTGAGGGAGTCTGCTGAGCAGCCAGACAATAGCATAGCGGATTTTGCGTGGAAAGCAAAGCGCCTCTAACACGCAGCAGTTCAAAGTGGCTGGCTAATACTATTAAAATGAGTTTGGGATTGCGTCGTGGCGTATCGCGCTTCGAGCGGCTATTTCAAGAGCGATTCCGCGAAAAGCCCGTCATATTTAGCAGGCAACTTTGACAAGTTTACTAGCCAAAGCGGCATTTTATATGTGTGAAACGGCTTTCATTGTTTCATCTGGTGTCTCTAGGGGTTAACCCAGATTGGCGGAGAAAGCCTCGCGTCCTCCCGGCTGTGGCTACAGTAGTGCAGTAGCAGCTCAGACACAATGAAAAAGCACAACAGATACACACATACAACGCCGTCAAAATGCATCTAACGCTCGTATTCCAACGATATCAGCTCAAACGGGCTGTTTAGTGAGTGTTTTGGGGCTGTTCGGGGACCGGGTTTTCTCTCTACTGTGCCGAGGGCACACGGATGGTGTACGGTGAGCCTGTACAATTAGAAAAAAAGATGTCGAAAATGCATCAGCCATTTACGTAAGTGAGGACGTTCTCTCAACTTGCTCCATATGCACGCAAATGGCTGCCCAACACTTGACAGACGTAAGAGTGAAATCTAATTCCAGCGTGAATGCAGGTATTGATCGAAGCCAACAGGGAGTCACTGATAATCGGGGGAGATGACGTTTAGAAAGCAACTCTGATCAATGATATATGCTCTCTGTTATTCGTTCTCTGCAGACACGTCCAAAGTGAGACTGGGTTTACTTTATAGGCTTTATATAGTCAGAGGCTTACTCTAGCAGTCTGATTTGCAGAGTCTGACCTCACAAGAATTTTTCCTTTGCATTTAGTAACCAGATGACAGTAGTTAGTGAAGACTTTTACTTTTTCTGCATCGTTTTAAAGGAAAAATGCACCTAACAGATAATTCCGCTATATAGGCAATTTCTTATTTTGCTACCATCCAAAAGTTTTTAAACATGCACTCTGTATTTTTTTTGCCAATTTTAAAAAAAGTTTTACATATAAAGAAATTAACTGTTCTAAATCAAGTGGGTCACCCGCTCATGGGTGCTGCCATGTTGAGATCACATGACTTGGTAGAGTCCGGTTCTAAAAGAAAGTTCAGGTTATTTTTTTTTTTAATTGGGGAATTGATTTTTAACAATAACAATAACTTAAACACATTTAAAGACAGACCTAACGTGGACTACAAGATTGTTAATCAGTGTTATGCTTATGCCATTACTCTGCATTATTTCAACTTATTTTAAGTAACCATGTTTGACAGCAGATTTCTCAGTAAAAAAACTACATTACCCATCATTCTGCAAAGAAATCCATCAATCTGATAATCAAGCCAAGCAAATCACATCAAAAGAACACTAGCACCTGTGCTCCTGAACTACCTAAATATTTCTGTATATATTCATGTTTTGCAATGCGTGTAGAATATGTTGTTTTTTTATACACAAAACAGCTTTAAATCAGTAGTTTTTTATCCATTTTTTTATTGTCATTTACAGTGCTTCACCATGGGATTGTAGTCCTTTCCCTTGCTCAAAGTTGTTGAGTGCACAGACTTTTGGTTTGATTTTTCTAATGCTATTTTGCTTCAAACGAAAGTTTGGTATTTTGATTCACACTGTTGATATTTAGTTTGATTCATGGATTTTCAGTTTTTAATACAGACTTTAAAAATCCCAATGGGAAAAATACTTTTGGAACCAAGGCCTCTGCAAAAGTGACTACTACGCTACTAATAGACATAGCATAGCAAACCGAATGAGTTTGAATTCAAGAAAGACACAAAAACTAATAAATTAAAAGAAAAACCAACAGCTTAGGTATGAACATCCTATTTGCATCCACGCAAATAGGTGTCAGCATAAAGTTTGAAACCACTTAACAGGAGCCAGCTGAATGTAAACACAAATTTACTGAGTGCACCTTTTAAGTTCAAGGAATTATTCAAGAAACTAACAGACTTATGTACTCCTAGATATTTTTATAGCATATAAAAGTTTCCCACTTTGACAAGTCACAGAGAAAAAGCTCTCCACCCACTGTTATTAAAGTCATTTATACTTATTGTGCAGAGAGAAAGGTCTGCATAGAAGTCACTGAGCATGTAGTTCTCTAGGAATTACCCTGGTGAAATAATAATACTAATGTCTGATGTAAGTAATCTGTGTAAACAACAGAACTGTGAAGAAAAAAAATATTTTTTTAAGAAGTAGCACATCTAATAAGAGCCAATTGGAGTGTTTTCTGCTAATTTTGAAAAAGGCTGCTGCATACTGTGAGGGGCGCCCCACTAGTATTACATCCTCAAGAGGGGTCCAAACAATGTTCTTATTGACTGTTTTGCTCAAAGGCATTTTGTGTGGACTGTTCCCCCTCCTCCCCCTCAGGCGAAAGATACTTGGCAGCATGGTATTTATTTTTCTACCTTTTTTTGGGCTATTCATCACTTTAGTCGTTGCACCCGAGCTTATGGCCATCGCCTGTGAAAGGATTTTATGCAGTTTGTTCTCTTTAATTTCCATGGTGCACGGGCACCTTATTGCTAGTGACTGTCTGGTTTTGTTAAGCCCACGAAACCTGTGAAGTGCGGTGCCAGGTGATAAGAAGGAACACACTGAGATGAGCAAAGACTCTAAGCTCAAGTTATCAATGTAGATTTCATCATAGATCTGTCATGGTTTAGAGGTACCTGTTCAAGTACCTGTTCTACCTAAACCTGCTGCACACCAGATCTTAAGTTAGTAGTGGTGCTTCAGCACAAGATTGGCATTCCCATGTTGAATGCATGGATTTTCACTTTAAATATAAGCGTACAAGTGGTTCACGATTGAGGGCTTAAGCCTTGTGTTGTGGATAGTTCACCCAAAATACAAATTTTTTCATTTGCTCAGCTTTATGAGTCAATGGGGTCCAAAACAATGTTAACATTCTTTAAAATATCTTCTTTTGTGCTCTCTACAAGAACAAAAGTCACATGAAGGTGGGTAAATGATGACAGAATTTAATTTTTGGGTGAACTATTCCTTTTCATAAGCATTTGTAAGTGCAGAATTACTATTCACAATCTAAAAACTATCTATGTTCAGGTGATTCTACGTTAGATCATATTTTGACTTAGCACTTAACTCAACCTGGATTCAATCATGGGTTCATCTAGAAGACGAGACCATGCCATTGAAGAAGACATTTGAGAGGAAAATCACATTTAGAACTCGATATTGACTGTTGGATCAGAAAGATTACTTGACTTGGCTAGGTTTCAGGACTGCTGAATGGTCAGAAAAGGTAGTGTTTAGAATTAGCAGTGCCCCTTTGGCAGACGTATTGAGTAGACACAACAGAACGGCTTGCTCTGTAAACATGTGCCATGAGATTCACGGTAGCGCAATATGATGATGTGGACCCAAGTTGTGCTAGTTTTGTAAAACGAACCCTCACTGCGACAATCCTGAGAGCCGAGAGCGGGGCATTGACACTCAGATGTCCTCCCATTGATCTCCTATACTTCAGCGCACGTTCGTTAGTGTTGTTTTAAAGCCGGTTACAACGAGAGGGAAATGCTCACGTCCGGTAGTTTTTTGGTTTTGTGTGATAGTGGGTTTAAAAAAGACCCTCAGGACCGAAGTGTCAGGTCCAAAAGGGTTTGATTCATTGGCTCTTGGGTAAGCTAGGGGCTGCTGCTCGCCCTTTCCCCAGATAAGGCTTATTGGTCTAGGAAACAATATGAGCACATGTCTTTTGGCTGTATAAAGCAGTGTAATGGACAACATCATTACCTCAGACCTTCCCATTGACATCATAGAGAAATTAGTCTGTCTCAGGAATGTTTTTGATTGTACTCGATTTTCGGTTTGAAGTTTAGTTACAGGGTTACAAATCTTAATCCCATATAGCCTACCATAAGTTTTGAATAATTAATCATGTGCACTGCAGTTTATCATTTAGCTGTTTTCATTTTTAATTCAGTATTTGAACTAAAGTTTCCAAGCGTTTCCTTATAGAGAAAATTTGTAATCAAGTGGTGTTCATACTAGTTAATGTCAGCCTGTATCAAGTCTTCCGTTTTCATTGAATATATGAGAAGGTCTGATTGATGCCTACTCAAAATCAGTGCTTATTTCATGACCCATAGTTATGTAAAATTGAGACCTGAATGCCTGAATGTTTTGAAAAGAAAGAAATCAGGATAATTACCCCTTAATCAGAAACATTACCTTTATTTAAAAAATTTCCCAAGCAAAAATCCTTTGAGGGTTAGAAGTCTTGTCGGTTGCTTGTACATTCTACTAATTGATATGGATGATGTTAATGAATGTGAAGTGATAAATCTAGATCAGTGAAAGAAGTGCAAATAAAAAGAAAAGTATGTCAAACTGTTTTTGGGCCTGATGCCAGTCTGTGTCAGTATTCAGTATTATACAGTAGGAAGTGTTTTATAAAGGGTTAAATTCAAAAAAATTTACATTCTGCCATCATTTACTCACCCTCGTGTCGTTGCAAACCTATATGCTTTCTTTTTTTCAGCAGAACACAAAAGAAGATATTTTGGAGATAGTTTTAACTGTTTTGTCCACACAATGAAAGTCAATGGGGTCCAAAACAACATCTTTCACTGTGTGGAAAAAACACTTAAGCATTCTGCAAACTATCTTCTTTTGTGTTCCACAGAAGAAAGTAAGTCATTTAGAATGGATAGTGTTGTTATCATCATTTAAAACTATTAAACATTGTTTTCGTTCATTAAATGCAGCTGAAATAAACTCTAAATATCAGATGAGTGAAAATTTGAAATGTTGACTGAAATAACCGAGGTAACTGCAATAAAATAAAGTTGATTGGCCTTCTCAAAAATGTAAAAAAAATTCAATGAAAACTGAATATATACACTATAATAGTACATAAATAATAGTAAATTATGGTTCAGAATGAGTATATGATTTTCAGTTCATTTTAGGGTCTCTTTATATCTTTACAAAATCCATTTCAATTCAGAACAACTTGAAAAAGGACGAATCTGCTTGGATGCGGCCTGGTTTATAGATCTGAATTTTCCTCTTAGCATTGAAGAAGTGCGCACGGCTAAGCTGAAATAAATAACTGATTTGTAAAGCAATCTGGGCTAGCTGTCAGCCTCTGTTTCATTTTCATCACACTGTTTTAGAGGTATCTGAATCCCTCTGGTGGTCTTCAGTTGCACAGGGACCTTTGACTCCTCAGCTTTTTCTGTTCAGCTCTGTCAGTTGCTGATTAATTATTCTCCACCATTTTAGTTGTGAGATCTTAGGTGGGCACAGTGAGCAGGTAGCGAGAGGGAATGTTTCAGTCGACTGTAATGCGTCGCGTGTATGTTGGTGCGCTGGTCTTGTTAACACCTGAATGGGAAGGCTGCGTTCTGCGGGCCTCATGCAAGGCTTATTAAACCCCACGCAGAAACAATCAGCCCAGATGAATGGCTTCCTGTGAAGTTTAATTAGAGGGCCTCCCTGATGCTTTAGCTGGATAAACAGCAGCAAGAAACGACATGACGGGCCTCTTACGTTGATTCTTGAAGAATGCGTGTATGTGAAGAGCGAGAAGCCCAACCGTAGACGAAGATGTTTTTAACTTTAAGAATGTTGTCGTTTTTTCTTTTTCTCTCTCCTTTTCCCCGGTGAATGATGTCTGACCATCCCAATCGCGAAATAGATGAGTTTTTCAAGCTTCACGAGTCTTGGCCATCACGAGAGCTCTGGATTGTTGTTAATTTGCTCGACGTCTCTCAAGTGGGATTTCTCTGAAGATGAGGTGTGGACTGCATTAATTGCAGCGGGTCCAGGTATTGGCTCTGGTTGAAAAATTCAGAAGTATTGATTCAGGCCAAGCTGTTTTCATCATTTCGCAATGTATTACATTGTAGCGAGACGGAAGCTGTGAGTGAATATGAAGCGCATAGACCCGTTTTATGATTACTGTGGGAGGTATAGGCATATAGTCCCCAGATGGGTGACTTTTGTAGTGTGAGGTTCTCCGGCTGTACTGATTTCAGGAGCGAGAGAGCTGTGTGATGGGTTGAGCTGATCGAAGGACTGCTGGAACACTTAATTCAGTGCAATATGAAAGAGCAAGCAGAACCCATCCGAAGCATTTCTCTCTGGAACCATCTTAGTTTTCATGGCCCGGGGGCTAGTTTGTCTATTAAGGTTGATGGACCTGACATTGTGTATGGCGTTGCATCATTTATTTAAGCTAAAGTAGTCTTAGAAATGTTTTTGTTTTGGCTATGCAGTCATAAACTTCTCTTTTATTATTGTGACATTAGCCAATGCCAGTGTCCAGTTGCAACAAACCTCTTAACGGGAAAGTTCACCCAAAAATTGTCAGCATTCGTATTCACCGTCATTTTATTCAAAACCTGTGTGACATAACAGGGAATTATACCTTTAAGTTAATAAGTCAATTATGTTTGGAAATGTAATATGAGAGCACTTAACAATAACAACACTGGGCCAGATACCTGCAACTGGTTGCAGGTATCTGGTTCCCCTTAAGTTAAAAATATAAAAAACTATAACTTTGGTAACTGAAAAAGCTGATAAAAAACAAATATATAAATATTTAAAAAAAACCTAAGAAAATTGTTAACCTTGCTTTGGGGTTTAAATGAAATTAAGAAGTTTAAATTAAAGTATTTAAGTGCCAAAATCTGAAGAATAAATAAAGAAAGAAAAAAATAAAGGTAAACTAAAATTAAAATGAAAACTGATTTTTTTTTTTTTTTACAAATAATACTTAAATAACACCTGATCTGACCTGGTTTTACTTGATGTTTGTTCTCTCATATCTTGGACCCCTTTACTGGGTTAAAGTTTGCTTTTGACATGCTATTGCTGGATCCTTAGAGTATCTTTGGCAGAAATGGATAACTAAAATGTATAAATAAACAGAAAACAAAAATAATTCAGCTTGTACCTTTGAGGAAATCTCTGAAAGCTGCCATACCTGTGGTAGTTAACCTTGATAAGAATTATAGCTGACTCTGTACATGCGCAACCACAAGATTCAATTCCCATAATCCCTGCACAAATGCCTCTTTGTCTTATTACTGTGTTTAGCAGATTAACAAATTGAACCTTAGCACATTTAAGCATCCTCTCCATATCCCTCCATTCAGCTGTAGGCCTTTGTTTCTTGGGTCATTCTGTTGGAAAGGGGTGCGTGATCTCTCTTCAGCCGGTATGGATGGAGCTTGCGCGAATGCAGAAATCTGGCTTTTCTTGAAGTTTTGGTCCTGTGTGCACTCCGCGCAGTCCATCTCTCCAAGCATATCTGCTTTTCCAGAGCACCGGTTCCTTGGTGGAAATCATGTTTTCCCAGAGTATATGTCTGTGTGCCCATTACTTTGAGCGTCAGAAGGGAGCCTCTGCAGATTTTATCTCAACTTGATAAAGCACTGGTCATGTCGGTGTGTGTAAAGGTAGTGTGCACGGATTGTGTATTAGGGGATATTTGTGTATTTTTATTTTTTTATTAGTGTTTTGCATATGATTGATTTGAATATGGCGGGGTTTTTTTTTTTTTTTAATCGCCTGACTGTCCTC
>JAFVLL020009956.1:0-14129 GCA_021397915.2 Tor tambroides | reverse complement strand
AAGTATAGCTGTTATCACTTAGGGTGTACTCACTTTTGTTGCCAGCTTTTTTGACAATAATGGCCTTATGTTGAGTTATTTTCAGAGGACAGTAAGTCTTTACTGCTATACAAGTTGCACATTGACTACTCTAAAATATATCCGTTTAATTTCTATAGTATTGTCCCTTGAGAAGATATACTAAAATGGTTGCTGAAACGTGAGGGGTGTACTCACTTTTGTGAGATACTGTATATACACTCACCCTCATGTTGTTCCAAAGCTGTATAACCTATATATTTTGAAGATTTCTGGTAAACAGACAATTGGTTACCGTTTATCTTTTGTAGAAGAGAGCAAGTCATACAGTTTTGGAATTTCTTGGAAGTGATAACAGAATTTTCATTTTTGGGTGAGCTTTTAATTTTTCATTTTAACTTATCACTAAAATTGTTATGCTGTTAATATCATTTAATTAAAATTCCTGTATTAAATTAGAAAAACGCAAATTAGAAACATCTTCATTTCTTTATGACGCCACTGTATATTATATTTGATAATTCATTAAAAGCGTCCACATATCAAAGAAGAGATTACTAATAAAACTGCCTGTAGATGCTGTACATGAAGACTATAAAGCATTTGAAATGAATAAATAGACTGGCTGAAGCAGGTTAGTCATCTGGAGGCAGTCTGGTACTAATATCTAAATTAGACCCCACTACACTTTTACAAGCATTGCAAGATAAACCAAAGCTTTTGCTCCTCTCACCTTTATCTTTCCATGGAGTGTAATCCTCTGTTGCCATGATTGATAGCTGTCAGTTTTCACCCCCTCCTATTCCATATGCATGAGAGTTTGATAGAGGCAGTGTTTAAAAAAACTCAGCTCGTCCCCCCCGCTGTGTTCTGTGCTGGATTGTGGGAATGATGGGGGGGTTAGAGGTGGGGATCTTTTGCATTTGATTTGCAGCTTCCAAAGAGTATCTAAATGAAGATGTTTGAACAGAGCAGTGGGGGATAATCTGGACTCTGTATGGGGGAACAAACTGACATTAGAAGTCCATATACCGACCCCAGGATTGATGTGTTCAGATATTTCACAAACACATAATGAATCTTTCTTTCAACTCCACTTTTATCTTTTCTAATGTCATTTTCTGAAACATCATGAAAGATGAATTTATTTAGTAATTTAGCGTTTACATTAAAATGTTCCATTAAAAGTAAACCGGACCCACAGGCTACCTCACGTTCTTTCTAGTTAACACGGTCGGTGCTGACAGAAAAAGAAGTTTATTAGGCTCCTGAAAGAAATGGTGGGGAGCCGTCAAGTTTTGCGCTGCATTAAAAGGCTCAGACAGAATACTCATTAAACTCAGTGTCAGTGAAAACACGTCTAGAGATTTGTCTGTGTGATTCAAAACCAAGTAGTTAAATTAGTTTAATTTTAATTTAAGAAATTGTTGTGGTAAACAAAAAGAATTCACAGTCAGTTAAAAATGTCCAGTTAAATAATTACTACTTCAGTAAGGTGATCCTTAAAATCTGAGGATGCAGTATGCGGCTGCTTCAATATTTTGGGCTCATTTGAGTGTCTTGCAAACTCCTCCACCTCTATTTGCGTCACCCTCGTTAAATTTGAGGGAAAACGACTTTGTGTCTCCATTTTTGCACGTGTGGAAAACATTAGCAGAGAAGCAGCAATTGGCTAGTGAGTCTTCTCCAAACCTCCCCTGTTGATGCAGTTGTCAGTATTAATGCTATCCCATTGTGAGGTCTGTCACTCCGTCAGCTCACTGTCACAGTTGCTTCACACCGTGTGACGACATCTTGGCCACACAGACATTTGTGCAGACAACTGACTGGCATTTACAACAATGAAAATAAGTGTTTAAAATGCAGAATATTGGGTTAAAATCTGGGTACGATCATTGCAACTCATTAAAAATCAGACTATGAAAACCAAAAACTATACCAAAAAAATCAGGAATAAACAGTAAGTGTTTAATAGTAATGCTACTGTTATTGTTACTATACATTCAAACAGTACAAAAAATATTTTTTTTTAAACTTTTTTTGTCCCCTATAACTGTTGTAAGCAGTATCGTATGTTATAAGCATAAAAAAACAAAAAGACATTTAAACTTTTTAAATGCATCTGTGTAAAAGTACTTTTTTGGCATGCTTTCCTGAAGCTCAAACCATAAAGCATGGCACTAGCAACACTAACATCATGGGCTCGATTTCCAGCAAACTATACATTCATGAAATGCTAAAAATATATGCCTTCAAGGCAGTGTAAGTTTCAGTGGTTAAAAGTATTTGCCAAATGAATTCATTTAATGCCCTTAGTTAAGAAACTGGCTTAACAAACTACATATAACATTTATAAACATTTCAAGTCTGTTCAGCTGCCATTAGTAATGAAATAAGTGGGTCAAATTAACTCTTAAACATCATAATAGAAATTTTGTAAGCACATAATGCATCAAAAAAATTGTTTTTCTTTTTTTTCCCCAGTCTGAGCAGTTGCTATTAATAATGAAAAAAGCAGGTCAAATTGACCCTCAAAGATCACAGTTTAAATAATTTTGTGCGCACATGCCACAACACTTCAGAGTGTCAACAAATTGCAGGAATGTTGATGACCCCTAAATGAGAGAAAGTCACAAAATGTAAAAAAAAAAAAAAAAATCCATTCAGAAACCGAAACGTGATATAAGGATTTTGACTTTCCTTGATGATTTTCCTGTGTGTGTTTTCATTCCCTCAGGTTCATGTGAAGATGGCTGATGAGGCTGTGTGTGTTGGTCCTGCCCCTACAAGTAAAAGTTACCTGAACATGGATGCTATCATGAACGCCATCAAGCAGACTGGAGCTCAAGCTGTGAGTGTGTGTGTGTGTGTGTGTGTAAGGTAAGGAATTTAGCACAGTTGGAGCCAAATCCACGTTGGTGTAAACAAGGTCATATATTATTAACATGGTGCCCTGGGCAGTGTTATTATCTATAAACTGAGTGTTGCGATGAAGTTGTTAAATGTCACCTGTATAACATGAATTCCATGGATGCGTGTAGGCAAATCATTTTCTCTCTTTCTCTCTCTCTTATAGGTTCATCCTGGCTATGGATTCCTGTCTGAAAATAAGGAGTTTGCCAAGAGACTGGTGAGTTTGCCTTCTCCCTGAAAGAGAAAGAAATGTGGAGAGTTAAAAAAGAAATATTTAAATGAGTTTGTGTTAGAGTTGGGGGCAGAGTAGCCCCTTCACTTATTGTTCTGCATCGGCCAGTGTCCCTCCCACACACACACACACACACACACAGTTTTTGTAATTAACAGCTTGGACCCCCCAGTAGTAATTTAATTAAAGGTGTGAGTTCTAAGGTGAGAAGATTATTTGCAACCCAAATGAAGGCAGAAAGGCCAAAAGGGTCATTTGATAAAGAGACTCATTCCACATTCACATTCGTGAAGGACAGTGCTGTATTTCTTAGAATGGAAGCAGTTCGTATAGCATTAGTCCATTTGCATGATATTGAGTGTACTTACATTACAGTAAGTACAATACAATATTTTGGGGTCACAAGATTATTTTAATGTTTCTAAAAGAAGTCTCTTCAGCTCACCAAGGCTGCATTTATTTGTGAAATATTACTAGAATTTAAAATAACTGTTTTATATTTTAATATGTTAAAATGTAAATTACTCCTGTGATGAAACGCTGAATTTTCAGCATCATTACTCCAGTCTTCAGTGTCACATGATGCTTCAGAAATCAATAAGCTGATTTGCTGCGCTACAAAAAATTCGGTAACACTTTATTTTAAGGGCCAATTCTGACTATTATCTAGCTGCTTATTATTATGGATATAAATATTATTAATTAATATTTTCATGTCTTATTTTGCATGACCGTATTTTCGATCCCTTAATCCTACCCCACACCTAAACTTAACAACTATCTTACTAACTATTAATAAGCAGCAAATTAAGAGTTTATTGAGGAAAAACTCTTACTTAATAGTGAATATGTGTTCCCTATTCTAAAGTGTTACCAATAATTTGGTAACACTTTAGTAGGGAAAAATTCTCACTATTAACTAGTTGCTTATTAGCATGCCTATTATTAACATATTGGCTGTTTATAAAGCACATATACTGCATGACCATATTCTACATCCCTAATCCTACCCAATACCTAAACTTAACAACTACTTTTCTCTAACTATTAATAAGCAGCAAATTAGTAGTTTATTGAGGGAAAAGTCGTAGTTAATGATTTGTTAATAGCGAGAATTGGACCTTTAAAATAAAGTGTGACCAATAATTCTTATTAATAAAAATTTTGAAAACAGTTGTGCTGCTAGTTGTGTAGAAACCATGAAACAGTTTTACAAGAAGTTCAAAAATTATTTGAAAAAAATCTTTTGTACCATTACAAACTGTCTTTACTGTCACTTTTGAGCAATTTAATGCATTGTTTCTGAATAAAGGTATTAATTTCTTCTAAAAATCAATCAGTCAATCAACAAATCACTCAATAAATAAGTACTGATCCCAAAGCTTTGAACGGTAGTGTAGGTGGTTGATATTCAATAATCCTAAAGAAGTAGCTCGCCCAAAAATTACAATGTCCTGATAATTGTTTTCCTATAGAATAACATTTAATGGGAACTGGAGTGTTTAGGTTTTAAAAAGGACACAAAATGCACAGTAAAAGTTTTCTGCAAAACTTATAACAGCTTTATATCTATCCTCTACAATAGCTTTGTGTGAGGAACAGACCAAACTGTTCATTGATATTCTTCTCCTCCAGAGAAATGTTAAGTGCTAAGTGTCAAATCTGATTTTGTCGGTTACATGAATAAATGGTTTTGTGAACCAAATCAACTGATTCATTAAAAAAATGCTTGACTCAAAAGTACGATTTGTTCAAGAATTGGCCATTGCTAATTCTCTCGTAAACCCTCATGGAGAGCTAGGGTGGATGTTTGAAGGGTTCCTTATAAATAACTATTGTATGGCTTCTGAAGACTTTCATAAATAATGCTATGGACTACTTCTCCTTTTTTTTTTTTGGTAAAAGAATATTCAGAATATTATTGAAAAGATGTTTCTTTTGTCTTCCATTGAAGAAAGCAATACAATTTTGAAGCGACATTACAATTACCAAATGTTTAATAGAATTTCATTTTTAGGTGAACTATCCCTTTAACCCCTGTGTCCTGAAATAATTAAGCCAAGCTCTCCGGTACTGACAAGTGCATGTGCCAACCTCCAGCTGTGCCTCAGAGTTGCCATGGCAACTATACTCAGTAGCTACCATCTTTTTTTAACCCTTCAATCGATTATGACTAAATAAGGACATGCTTCGTGTCATGGCAGGCCTCAGACACACACAGAGAGTTTGCATGGGGCCGTCACTCACTCTTTTTGATCTAGATATTTTTGCTTTTTTTAGGATTCCAGATTTCTTCTGCCAGATATTTTCTTTTTGCCTGGTTTGCTGCGTTGTAGAACAGAGAAAAGAGGAACAAACAGAATTTGAGAATAGAGATGAGGGAAAATGGCATGCCTCTGTCTTTCTTTCTCTTCTTTCCTTCTGTTTATTTCGTCCACAGTAGTCACTCGTGGTTATTTATTGTACAATATACATATCTCTAGTGCGTGTATCATGTGTTACGTGTCTTACTCTCTTTAGTGTAGTACGACGTGAGACTTGAGTTTCCGGCAGCTGTGCTGATGTGCTCGCAGGATCTCCTTTGATATAAATCACATTCAGGCAGGAGGGAAACACACATGGGGCGTCGTCACAGCAACTGCGGGCTCACGTTGATAGGTTGCCTAGAAGTAGTTGTAGATAAAATTTTTAACTAAAAATCTAAAATAACTGAGCTTTTTGATGCAGTTTTAAAGGCTTTCGGTGGAACATCGTACTGTTAATCAACAGAACCTGTTAATAATTCATCAGCGTGTCAAAATAAGTGTTAAATATTAAGTAGTCGGGGACCCGAGTCAGCTCAGCTGAACCCAGATTTGTTTCATGTCTCTTCAAGGTTGTCGACTGCATTGAAGTAAAGGACACCTCTCGATTTGACTTATCCTGCAGTGAATGAGTCACAAATTACTGTTGTTGTTTTTTTTTTAATCTATATCGAGGAAAGTCTGCCTAGCAACTCAAAAAGAATAGAAGCGTTTTTTTAGAGGAATTTTGCTGCATTTTCTTTTGTAACTCAGTCATTAGAATTACATGAGTAGGCTGTGCATATACTCCAAAAAAAAGCTTATTTCATGTGTCCCCTTTCGTTAACTTCTGTGTTTTTTTGTTTTGTGTTTTATTTATTTCTATTCTGTTTTGTTTAGTGGTTTTTGATGTGTTTTTTTGTTTGTTTGTTTTGTTAGGGTTAAGGACCCGATATACTTCAAACGAAATCGAAGAACGAACTGATATGACGTCATTTTGAACAAAATCAGGCCGAAACGAAGTTCGTTTGAGTTCGTTTTGGCAGTTCGATACAGCCCACCAAAGCGAACTTTCTGGGGGAGTTCGTTTTGGCTTCGAAACACTTTTGAGCTACCATTGGTCCGTGGTTATTACGCAATCGGTGGGCGGGTTCGGGAACTCCGCCTTCTTTGACGTGCAATTTTTTTTTTTTCCCGGTTTGTTTCTCATTCAACAAAGGTCAGGCGGGGGAACAACATCCCCAAGTCACTAGCAACATAAATACACTGTGTCGAATAACTCAACTGCCACAAATATACCCACACCTGTACAATCGCTCGCGGGGAGACTTTAAATGTTCAGAGGAACCATTTAATTCCTAGAAAGAAATTGCAACGAAGCTTGGTGTCGACGACCCAGAGTTATGCAAAAAGCGACGTAGAGAAACATCAGATGCAAGTTTTCGGATTACATTCATACAACATACTTTTATACTACTGAATGTATTTTTTACAGTCAAGAGGTACTTATTCAAAAGAAGTAGGTCCTGTCTACTCTTGAGATTTCAGATGCAGCCAGTGAGAATCCTTACTTGATGGCTGATAACAAGAGTATAATGAAATAAATTGTTTATAGTGTTTTTTAAGCATTGTCACTATGGTACACTTTAGTTGCTGTCACATCTATTGTGATTTGAATTAATATGTAAATGCACTGACAGTGGGAAGAGGGATACTTTTTTTCACCATGATTGCCCTGCCAACAACAATTTCAGCAAAATTCGGTTTAAAAAGTATTCAAACACAAAAATATGTTCATAGAATTACATTTAAAAGATCAAAACTTCAGAATTTGCAGAAATTGTACACTTCACCTTTAAATATGATGAAATTTTGAAACAATGTGGCATTAATGCCATTTTAGCTAATAGTAATAGCACTTTCATCTCTTTTAAACATATTTTGCCATTATTAAACACCCCTTAAATTTTACCATGATTAAATACCACTAAATTTCCCACTAAATCAGTCCAGAAAAAAAAGTACAAAAAAATTCTGATTGTGTGTGGGCTTACGAAAGAGACAGAAGTGTCATAGTAATGCATTACTTATAGAAAATAGTAAATGGAATGATTCACACACTTCCAGAAAGTGGTTTAAGCACAAGCAACTAATTTAAACCATATGTCAGCCTCATGTTAAGTATTAAGCTATTAGAAGTTTTTGTTTTAATTGCTTTTAATCTTTTGCTTTATTATTTTCCAGACATTTTTGTCCCGTTTACCCTATATACATAATAGCTTTGGATAAAAGTGTCTGCTGGATGACCAAATGTATATTATTTGGTTCATAACCAATTCCTAAAACACATCTGTACCTGCTCAATTCTTTCTACCTTTCCATCCCCCAATCACTCTTTTACATTCCCCTATACGCATGCGCGCACACACACGCACACACGCACGCACGCACACACGCAGATCAGTGGGCCATCCACTGCCTTCTGTGTGTGTGTGGAAATGAAGATGTCATTACATTAGCAGTTGAATAGCAATACTCCCCACATGAATAAGAGGAGAATGAGCCCCCCATCCTGAATAGCTGCCCCCTCTGCCCGACTGTTAGTACAGTTTTACGCAGCGCAAACGATTGGCCAGAGCCCCTGGGCATGCGCAGGTTCAGCCTAGAGAGCTCTGTTAGGATTACCTCTACAGCCTCTTTAGCATGTTAAAAGAGAAGCGCTTTTCAATAGCAGAGAGGAGATTGAGTTTGAGTGGAGTGTGCGTGTGTGTGTTTTCATGCCTTTTCACTCTTTGGATGTTGTCTTGAACAAGATGTTTTCATTATCCTAGTGTTCTCCCGCTCACATGCACAGTTGTACACAAGTTCTTGACACTTCTAGAGGCTTGCACTCTTTTTACTGTTGTTGTAGCAGCTTGCTGGTTGTCTATCCCTTTGAATGTCCCTCATGTGCATTTGTGCATGTGGTACTTATAAAAATGAACAGGAGGAGGAGAGCGATTGACTGACATCTGAATAGGCCCAAGCGTTTTATTGGATTTAATTTTCCAGAACTCTGCAGAGACACTGACAGGGGTTTGAGGGAAAGGTCTCTAGCATGACTGGGGGCCACCATAATTTGTCAGTGTATTTAAACCACGATATTGTGTCCCATTTATGTATTTTATTTCATGTGACCCCTTTAGTTTAGTTAAAGGGATAGTTCACTTTGAAATTAAAATTTGATATCTATCAGCTTACCCCAAGGGCATCCAAGATGTAGGTGTCTTTTTTTCTTCAGTAGATCCAATTTTGATATTTTTAGGTCAAACCGTTCTAGTCTGTCAGTCATATAATGGCAGGTATAGGTCACTGTCTCTATAAGAGGGAAAAAGAACATGCACAGAGAAGTCCAAATTAAACAATTCCCCATCGTAACTACACACTAAGCCAGAGCGTGCGCACACACGTCACACACCGGATGCGTGCGCGCACTCAGATCACTTGGACATGGTTGTGTACAAGAGGTAAAAAACGATATAAATACTGTTCGTTTTCTCACACAAACCGCTCGTTTCGTGTCTTAGGCCATCAATGTGTAGTTACGATGGGGAATTGTTTAATTTGGATTTCTCTGTGCATGTTCTTTTTCCCTCTTATAGAGACAGTGACCTACACCTGCCATTATATGACTGACAGACTAGAACGGTTTGACCTAAAAATATCAAAATTGGATCTACTGAAGAAAAAAAGACACCTACATCTTGGATGCCCTTGGGGTAAGCTGATAGATATCAAATTTTAATTTCAAAGTGAACTATCCCTTTAACTTTTGTGTTTTAGTTTTTAGTTTTTTTGTTTTGTTTATTTTGTTTGCATTGGAGTTCTTTTTGTGTTTTATTTATTTCTATTGTTTTGTTTAGTTTGGTTTTTGATGTGGTTTTTGTTTTATTTTATTTTATTCATTTTTTTTGTTTTGTGTTTAGTGTTTTGTGTTCTGTTTTTGCCATGTCAGGAGGATTTTTTTGTTTTTGTTTTGTTATTTTGTTTCAAAGTTCTTTTTTTTTGTTTTGTTTTGTGTGTGTTTTTTGTTTGTTTTGGAGTTATTTTTAGATTGTTCTGTTTTTGTTTAGTTTTTGTGGGTTTTTTGTTTACTGTTTTTTGTTTTAGAGTTCTTTGGTGTTTTATTTTGTTTAATGCTTTTTTTGTTTTGTTTTTCATTTTTTTAAACTTTTTTTTTTGAAGTTGTTTTTCTTTAATTATTTTGCGATTTGTGTTATTGGTTTTCTTTTGGAGTTTTTTTGTTTGTTTTTTTATTAGTTGTTTTTTTGTTTTGTTTTAGTTCTGGAGTTCTATTCTTATTGATATTAAAAGGTCTTTAGTTGCTCTAAGGACTCATTTGCCTCATTTGTATCAATCAAGCAAATATTTGATCTTATATTTTATATTATATATCATATTTAGCAGAGAATTGTGAACCTTTTACATTTTTGGGCTTGCAGAATTCTGATTCAGTGAAAAATAAACTCCCACATGGTATTTCTCCACTTTATAGTTTTAGTGATTTGTAATTGTCTTTAATTGATTACAGAAGCTGATTTTGTTGACACCTTAGTTTGTTTCTTTTCCCAAGCACTTGTCAAGAACAAACAGATCACTTTTTTGGCCTCATTTAGATTTATCCTTTATCTCATGACACCATGGGTCCAGTTGGAGCTGAAAGAGTCATGGGGTCAAATCCCTCTTTTAATTACAGGGCTCCGTGGGTTCTGCGCGCCTCAGGCATACTATCTGTAGTATATTAGCCAGGAAGCAATAGCCTCCTGTTTCTTGAGACTAACAAAGAAAAGAACAGATTTCCTTTTTCCCGTTCTTTTTTCTGGCTTCGTTATTTAGATGTGTGTTTCTGCAGGCATTACCTGAAGCTACCTTTCTTTACTTCACCAAAGTTCATACTCCGAGGGTCTTTTTTGTGAAGGGATTTGATTCCCCTGGCAACAAAAGTATGGTAGCTTACCTCTTTGAGGATGAGAGATTTAGATATTCAAGATGTTTAGACTGCTGTGCATGTATCTGCAGACATAGTAATATATGAATATAAATGTATAGATTTACACATTAATATGATTTATATTTGTCTACAAAATTAATTTCAAGTATTTCATCATAAATCTTTCTATTTACACTACTGTTCAAATTTGGGGTCAAAAGTATTTTTTGCTCACCAAGGTTGTATTTATTTGATCAAAAATTCAGTAAAAACAGTAGTATTGTGAAATATTATTACTGTTTAAACTATCTTGTTTTCTTTGTGAATATGTTGTAAAATGTAGTTTATTCCTGTGATGCAAAGCTGAATTTTCAGCAGCCATAACTCCAGTCTTCAGTGTCACATGATCCTTCAGAAATCATTCTAACATGCTGATCTGCAGCTCAAGAAACATTTCTTTTAATTATCCATGTTGAAAACAGTTCTGCTACTTCACATTTTTGTGGAAACTGAGATAGATTGTTTGCTGAATAGACAGTCCAAAAGAACAGCATTTATTTGAATCTTTTTATATAATAGAAATCTTTTGTAGCATTGTAATTGTCTTTTACTCTCACTTTTGATAGATTTAGTGCATCCTTGCTGAAAGTATTCATTTCTGTAAAAAAATCTTCCTGAACCCAAACCTTTGAAAGTTCTTTAAGATCATGAGAAACATACATCAGTCATGTGTGTCCAAACTTTTGACTGGCGCTGTGAGCAAAAGTGGAATCAGATCGTGATTATACACAGCAGTGTATTATGACCAGAAGAGTACAGCTGGATCATGTAATGTTGCAGGTGTGTTGAGGTTTGATGTGGGAATAAAACCTGTGGGCGTGTGTTCTGAAGTATGATCAGATTATCTCCGAGTCATGCGAGATGTGCAGCGTAACGTGACATTTTCTGATGGTTGTCTTAATAGATTTGATGCCTGTAGTCATGATTTTTAGGTAAGATCTGCTCAGAATAAATAACTTAGATGACATAAAATATGCCTTATTATGAATTCTTTCTCTACAGGCGGCCGAGGGGGTGACCTTTATTGGTCCTGACACGCATGCCATCCAGGCCATGGGGGATAAGATCGAGAGCAAACTCATCGCCAAAGCTGCCAAAGTCAACACCATCCCGGGCTTTGATGGGGTGGTCAAGGTCAGATCAACATTTGGGATGTTTTATTTATTTCTTTATTTTTTTTATTTTTGTCCTTAGTCTTTTCCCAACAATCCATTACTTCTCACATACGTATGCTGTTTATCTTTAAAAGCATTCTCACAAACATTTTTTTTTTGGCTTGCTTCATGCTTGGTGGTTCATCATAACCTTTTCTTATTACTTTTCTAGCTGCGCTAAACAAACAGCATCTTGATAAAACACAGAAATGCAGTACATATGTGGTGCAGATAATAATATACATATATTATATAGTATGTAATGTGCAGTGCATACACTACCTTTCAAAAGTTTGGGGTTGGTAAGATTTTTGTTAATGTTTTTGAAAATCTCTTCTGCTCACCAAAACAAAAAAAGTGTTTTTTGCTCACTAAGGTTATATTTATTTGATCAGAAATACCATAAAAACAGTAATATTGTGAAATATTACAATTTAAAACCACTGTTTTCTATGTGAATATATTATAAAATGTGATTTATTTCTGTGATGCAAAGCTGAATTTTATGCAGCCATTACTCCAGTCTTCGTTACATGATCCTTCAGAAATGAGTCTAATATGCTGATCTACTGCTCAAGAAACATTTCTCATTATCATCAGCGGCTTTGTATTTTTGTGGAAAGCATAATATATTTTTTCAGTAGGAAGTTAAATATAGCAGCATTTATTTGAAATAATTTTTGTAATGATGAAAAGTCTTTACTTTCACATTTGATCTTGCTGAGTAAAAGTACTGTATTCATTTCTTTAAAAAACACCTTGCTAAACACAAAACTTTGAACAATAATGTGTATGTAACTTGGCTATAGAAAAAGCATTTAAGTTGAAATTCATGTGTTCCAGATATTTATTTGTCAGGTATTTCATTCATTTGTCGGTTAATTGCGTCATCAGTATGCTGTTATGTTTAGGATCTTGTACAGAAAAGGCAGTATAATTGGCAGTGATCTTGGGCGTGACTGAAGAAAGCTCAGACACATTTTACTAGATCTTTTCGTAGCTGCCCAGTCACCAAAAAAAGTAGTTGAATATTCTGTAAGTCTGTGTTTACCATGTATAAACAACTCTTGGCATACAGCGTCAGCAGTCTGTGCTGCCCAAGTCCACCGCTACATGACAGTGTGATGCAGTTTGTGGGCAAAGGAGCTTTCCTCCTCCTCTCTCCAGCCATGTGATCTACGACTTGTCAAAACAGACCCAAAATGTCAACTAGAGGCAGAAATTATCTAATAGACGGTGTAGCTCCTGCAATTTTCTCTTATGAACTTTGTATTTTGCACAGTAACATTTTCATGTTGCACAGAAGCTGAATCCAAAGTCTAACAAAAAGACGGTAAAGCAGGGACGATTGTTGTTACTGAGTTGCCATATATACACTACCATCCCCAAACAGTATGGCTTTTTTTTGTTTGTGAAATAAAATTTTTGCTATTACACTGTTAAAAAATCTGTAGTTCCCTCTCGAGCTTTCACGAGACATCACGGAGAAATTCTCCGTTATGGGAACACCTTCCCTTCAACCTTTCCTGAAGTCCTATTGGCTCACGCCAGTCCAAATGACTGGCCAATTGTCGCGAAGCATGCAAATACTGACGAGCTCGTGAGGCAGTATAAAATGCGGTGCCCGCGATAATTACGTCAGAATCTTCTACTTCACCTGCTGAATTCAATATGGCTAAAGTTTGCAAGATCTGCGCGGGACCAGTGGAACCGCCAGATCAACACGATCACTGCGTCGCCTGCCTGGGCCTGGCCCACGCCGAGGCGGCGCTGGATGAGTCCGACTGCGGACATTGTGCGGACCTACCGGCCCGCGTGCTCCGGACCCGCCGCGAAATGGCTCGCGGCCTATTCGGGGTGAGGCCCACTGCCGCCAGCGTGCCGCTGGTGGGCCCCCCCTCTCCTGGTGGCGGGAGCGTCGTCTTGCCGCTCCGCCAAACCCAACGGTCGCCCCATTCCCCGGTTTCCTTCCCCGAGGACTGCTTCCGCCCTCCTTCGAACATCGAGGAGTTTGTGTCCTTTGGTCAGGAGGAGGGGGATGACTCCATGTCCATCTCGGCCTCGGAGAGGGGGGATTGGGCGGGATCGGAGTCCGATCAGACGGACAGCACGGGGCCCCCAGACCTCCAAGAGGAGCTCATGAGGGTTCTGTCTAAGGCTGTCCAGGAGTTGGAGCTTACCTGGAGTCCTCCAGAAGAGCCTACCAGGAGTAAGCTTGACTCCTGGTATTTCAGGTCCGCGCGGAAAGCTGACTCGAGGGCGTCGGTTCCCTTCTTCCCCGACGTACACGAGCAGCTGGTGAAAACGTGGTCTGCGCCCCAATCGGCGCGCGTCCACTCTGCCACGCAGGCCATTTTCTCCCACGTGGATGGGGCGGAGGCCCACGGGTACGTGCGCTCTCCCCCCGTCGAGGAGACCGTCGCTGCGCACCTGTGTCCTGCAGCAGCCAAGACCCTAGGCTCGGACATCAGCCTCCCTTCAAAGCCATGCAGGACCACCGC